>LYUA01000582.1:265755-297596 GCA_002093875.1 Calopteryx splendens | reverse complement strand
ACAAAATCAGAATTTATTACGACCGGTTTCATCACTGTGTGACATCTTCAGGTCTGAACCTGAAGATGCACCACAGTGATGAAACCAGTTGTAATAAATTCTGATTTTGTGGAAAAGTAAAGTTTTTTCTTTCATCTAAATACATTATCACCAAAAAATATGGAGCCAGAAATTAATAAATAGATTGTATTGACAAAATGAATATTGACAATATATATCTTCACAATGAACATCCCAAATTTAAAAAGGTAAGCTACAAGGGTTGAGATTTCTATGCGGGGGAAACTTAAAAGCCTCTGTATTTCTCATAGTGCTGGATTCTAGAGTAACAGAAGACCTTCGTAGGCGAGGGTTTTGATGTGAAATCATGGTGACAGATTTGCCACTCCATTTCAGGATGTTACTTTTGAAAACATTAGTACATCAGCTTAAGGTAATAAAATTTGCCTTCTACATCAGCAGATATTTCAAAATTTTACACATACGTACCTTAAAAGATCCAGAAGATGAAATATTCAGAAGAAAAGAATGAAATAAGAAAGTGAACAAGGAAAGTCAAGTTTCCCGTGTGTTTGAATTCAGCATCACAGAAGATCAGAAAAAATGTTTACTATCCCACGAGTTAGAAATATAGTTAACGGAAGTAAAAGGAAAATATTACTACAAGATCTAAAAAGGATTACATTATCTACTAAAATAAAACTATGATTACAAACTGATTTAAATAATAAAGAATTTAAAATAAAAGTTAAAATAACTCTCTCAACATTAATGATGGCAAATTCACAATGGCAAGATTTCCACCACTAGAACTGAAACAATGCATAAATATTCATGAAGTTCATCTCAGGACTCATGTTTCATTGAAAACCTTAAAAAGCCAAGTTAATGCTTCACAAACAATATTTTGACAACTAACCTCTGAAAGGACAGATTCAAAATCTCTGCTCTGTGCAGTCCCACACCTCTCCGGCATTAGTTCAATGAGCTGACTGTGGGTTTTATCTCCCATGCAGAGCAATGTTACCATTTCCAATTGTGAGAGTGATGCATCAGACATTCCTGTTAAAAAAAAGGGATGAAACATGAAATATGACATAAAGAAATTCAATAAGTACATTTTCCTGAAGTCTTGCCATCATTCCTAACAAGTACGAAATACCTAAATACATTCCTAAAATGAGTAAACCTGGCAAGAACAACATCCTGAAACACTAAGTAAGAAAATTACAGAGTTGCCAGTCTTTGAAATTCCCTGACTCCAGGTCTTCAGGGCAAATACTTCATTTTTTCCATGAACATTTATGTGAAGAAGCTTGAAAAAATTGAAACTTGGACCTTAGAATCATGCAAGTAATAAGAGACTGGCAATGGTATTTGGATGCAGTGCAGTACACAATGTAGATTAAGGACTTAATGTCATTAGTATTTTTGATTCATCATATCATAATTTTGAGGGTTTTCCTCTCAAAATCTTTAAATGTCCAAGAATTTGAAATAATAGTACTGCTTGCCAGATGTACAAGAAAAATCACAGTAATCAACCAAGAGGTAGGTTTGGTAGGCAAGGGTAGAGCTCACCCAGTGGTAAGCCCAATGGCGTGAGAAAATCACACATCAGGGTAGGGGGGCCAGTTCCTTTCCCTGTACCACCTAGATTTACCGGGCACGATACTCAATTATTCTTAGGTTTTCTTGATTTTCAAGGGTTGTAACATATCAGCAACAAAAAGCATTTTAGTGTGCATGAATCCACAAAAACGTCTTTAAATATTAACTATAGAACATTATGCTCAAAACCACTTAGCCCATGTCGGTTCATTCCAGCCTAGATATGCATTGTCATTTTGTCAATAAATATAATAATTTATCAGAAATAATAATCAGCACATGAAATGAAAGTATGTTCCTGATTATATTACTGTGATAAGGAGGTGGATAATAAATCTGAAGGAGCATTAGGTCAAATTATTTTTCAGTCATTGATTTGATAACAGACAAGATAGTCTAAAGAAAAATATTACAGGGTTAAACTAGCAGCCCAAGTAGATCATTAGGTGGGGATCACCTATAAGACATCAGTTAAGTGAGTAACACAATTTTGAATTGGAAACTATATTCAGACCATTGAGAAGCTGCAAAGATACATTGAAGTACATCCCAAATTGTTCCTGATAATCTCCATCAGACACACCTATCGGGAAAATCTTTGATATTGCTATAAGTATCCCAGAATTGGTCATAACTTTTCAGCAATGTCAGAGTTTTAAAACCAGATACACATATTTTTTTTACAAGCATGTAATATTTTGTGAATAAAACTGATAGTTTGTCATCTCCTTACAACTAATGATCATCTGGCAGCACCTTTTTTTTTGCCTATTATGATGTTTTTTAACAAATCCTGGGGCTTACATGAACTATTTTAGACAAAGTTTTTTTTGACAAAAACCACATAAACCTTATAAACTTACCCAAATTAGTGCGAATGTCCATTAGAGAAGCTAAAAAGGTAAGGCAGCTTTCAAGCATGGGCATGTCATGCTCACTCTCAAGAAAGGAGTTGGCAGCATAAGGGGCAAGGCTCATTAGGTCCATAACATGAAACCTTGAAGGAATGAAAAAAATTATGAGAACAAGAGTAGTGAAATATGATAAATATTTTATGGTGAATAAATTAAAATGATATAATTTTGTCAGAAATTTAATTTAACAACTCCAAGAAAAAATAATAATGGCTCAACATAAAAAAAAAATTAGCATTACGGATTTGGACAATGGAAGGAGAAAACTACAGTGAAGCGGCAATTATGAGCAAGCAAGTAATAAAAGATATTACTGCAACAAATTATGAAGTGTATAAAAACTAAAAAAAACAACATAAAGAAAAGTGAAAGATAAAAGTCAATACCAATCTTCAAACAACATCTAATGTGAACATGTAGCTGGAACATAAATTCCAAATTAACTACTTAAATACTCTGATGGCAACTCAACCTGAGAATGATAGCGGATAGTTAATAATTAAGACTCACAAGTAAACATACAACTTATATTATTATTTAATTACTATAATATTATTCACCATGTAGAATAATTACTACCTACAAGAATCACCATCTACTACCAATGGCACTCCCTCTTTTAGCAGCAAGACATAAATCGGTATTTTTATAACCAAATACACGTAAATAATGTCAGAAACCAGATATTAGCTAAATGTGCTCAATCCCCAATGGCAATAAAAAAATATTAATAACACTTCAGTGAAATTTTCTAATAGTTCTTTTTTAAAAAGCTTACAATTTATATCAAGAATAGCACACAAGGGGAGGTTTTTGAGAAAAAATATCCACCATTACATTGCAATATTTTCTTCCAAACACCTCATTCAGCAAGAGTGCAATTTTTGCATTATATGCTTCACTGTAAAAATGCCACCTTTATTCCATATTTCAAGCAGCACTCACTTTTCCAGGACAGTACTCAGGAAAGTCTCAGAAGGCAGCTCCGTTGCACACACTTGCAGCAAGTAGAGGTCAGCATCCACCATGGAGTTGCAAAAGTTGCACTGAATGTACGTCATTGCCTGGCCTTTGATCTGTAGACCGTTTCTCACCCACATTCCACAAAGAATCTCATAAAAAGCAACCTGCAATGAAAATATAAGAAAATTACTTCAATAAAAGTCTTCTTATTAAGCATTTTGCAAAAATTTCAAACTTGTACTTGAGACATTTATAACTAGAACAGATTCAAATCAACAATGTTGAAACAACTCTTGCAATTGAATACTGAGTGATTATATTCCTGAGGTAATGAAAACATCAATTGCAACACATGAAAAAGTCATAGGCACCACTCCACTCTATTAAAATTCACTTTTATCATGCTGTAGACGAAGGATTTAGAATTTGAGTCCCACGAACTTCTGACAGCAGTCTTGGTAGATCACTGTAACTAATTATACCACTGTGGTTCCCATAGAGCCTGCATTTATAATGGCACCTAGTGCATGGTATTCGATGAAAAAAATCTTGTGAGGAGTAACATGAATTTGAATTCAACATGAAAAAATTATTATTTATAGTTTTTGGTCTATAATGTTCTCTCTCATTGCTGCCCTGATGGAATTTGGCATAAACTTTGGGTACATACTTTGGTAACCACTGAAGATATTCCAATTTAAAGACTTGAAGCACATTATTGCAAGTACCATATTTACTTGCGTAATCCGCACCCTCGCGTACCCCGCGCACCCCCATTTTTGGGCTGGCTCAAATGGAAAAAATATAATTTTTGCCAAAAATTAAACTTTCGTCCCTGAGACGTCTGAGCTTCGTCCCTCTTTTTGCCATAACGTGAAAGCACGTTCTTTGATAACAATTCCAACCTCAAATTAGGCGTTTACGTGTGCACGCATTTTTTACGAACTTTTTAGATTACGTGTAAATATCGTCACTATGCACGGCCTCTTTTACAATGCATATTTTTATCGTAGCATCTTAAAGTAATCACAGTTATTGCAATCACATCATCCAGCTACACAAATGGCATTTGATCGATATGATATCCGTCTTAAATATTTGGAGAACTACAATACCATTCACCCCGTGATTATTAGGGAAATTCGCTGGCGCATCAACAAATAAAAGCAAAATGCCATCCGTACCTGATGATATAAAGTTATTTTAAAATCCTACAAGATCTTTTAGAGCACAGTCGAACTCGTTTATTCCTCTCATGCAAGAGAAAGGCACTGATTGTAAAAATGTGCAAGCACCGAGCACACGACTCTTGCCACTGTTTAACGAATTATTTGTTATGCCTTTGCAGAAATCACACAGAAAGCGATCTTCATCGTGCTTAATTAAGACCACACGGATGTTGAGGTCCAAAATAATGCTAAGAAGACCCCGAAAACAATATGCAATGACAACCAATGAATCATTTTCTTTCGCCTCCTTTTTTCCAGGAATACTTTTTAGATTTTCGGTCCACCGGAATGGTGTTCACCATAGGAATAGCTTTATTATGTTTTTGTAATTTATTTTTTTTTGTAATTTCGTTTCATGATTAGAATTAAATTCTAATCATGCTAAAAACGAAATTACAAAAATTCTAATATGGAAATTAAATAGCGTTAAATGAGACATAATTCAACCAAAATTTATCTTGCATACAAACGGTAAAGTGCAGCGAGGAACAAACGCTCACATGTATTTACTGAACATTCAAAATCACGTATTTCACAATCATCGCTTGATCGGCAAACGAACCGGCATGCTTCTTGGTTTATAAAATTGAACAGATGAAGATTTCATAGTTTAATCTTTTCAATAATAATAATAAGCGTACTCCATCGAAAGGGGAAAAATGGAAACGAGAATTCTCCGCCAAGGCCGAAGGCCTGATTGGGACGACGACATTCCATCTGCTCCAGCCGCTCCCCATACCCCTCGCCCGACGCCCTCTTTCCCGACCCGACGAAGACAGGCGATTATACACGAGCGTTCACGAACCGCTCGTCATCAAAATACGGATTCAGTTGCTGAGGGTCAGCGAAGGAGGAATCAAGTGGTGGGAATGGAGTGCTAAATGTTCCCTTCAACCGTTACAGAGTCCATGCGGTTACGGCCACATAGAGCTTAGAAACCTTTTATTTAAAAAAATCCGACTAAACAGCAGTTATAATATACTCGATAGCAATGGGTCTTAAACCAAATTTGTTATTCATTGTCTTCCTCTTCCCCGCCCTGGTCTTCTTGAGGTCAAACGCCCAGTTCAACGACATATCCGACATAGCAAGTGTTTATAACATAGGCCAGGAGATATTTCGAGTGGTTTCAGTTTCATGGTTAAAAATTGATTCAATGCACGCAGAGGAAGTGGATTCTCCACATTCTTTCTTTCGGGGAACCTTCTCCCAAACGCAGAGGATGGTGCTAAGCAGGATGGCCGGCGTAGCGCGAAGGACAGAATCTTTGGAAAACGTTGTCCGGACTTCGTTAAACGACATCGGAAAACTAGCAATGGAGATTCCAGCGCAGCTACGTTGGGAACTCAAGCTGGATACAATCGCTACGGCAATCCGGCAGGTGATAAACGCCGAAGAATCCATGTCCACGTATAGCAAAGCGATCGATTCGGCATCGAAGGGAGGAATCGCACTAGAAGTGGCCACTCTGGAGGATTTCGCGACCTCTACGGTTTCACACGGTTCTCATTCGATAAGATCATTGCTGGAGAACATTCACGATATGGTGGTCCCGAAGCACAACAGTCTTGGAGGAGGAGGCATCTTCAAGCTACTTATGGACAAAATGAAGGTGAGAATTTCCTATCAGGTAGTTCTGAAGGTTTTTAAATAGTCCTTTGAACGATTTTAGGAATATAGATTATGGAATAGCCTAAATCCCAAGATTATCAACCGATTTAACCCAGCACCCACATACCAAAGGATGAGGTAATCCCAGAGGGTCCCTTGGGCGAAGTTTGATCCTTTCTTTCTGATACCTTCCAGTCAAACCTTCTGCTTCCTTTCACATTACTTAGTTCATTTCCTGTATAATACAAAATTCAATGGACTTTCAATGCAACAGCGGTAAATTATTTTTTGAAATCATATTAACTCAAAGTGGCCAGGCTTCGCTACCTATAACAATGAAGTTATATTGTAGGATATGTACTTTTGTACAACCATGAGAAGTAGTGATCCATAATTTGTGTATACGTGTACCAAAATCAAATGTTTCAATCTGTGTACCCGACTATATCGTAAAACGGTAAAATGCGTCGTACCAGTAGTAAAGGTTATTCTGTGGAATAGTACGTTTCATATTTATTTAGAAATGAATAAGTTATCCGTTTGAGCAACAAAGATATCACACAAGACGTGAAAACTTGAAAAACTTAACTATAAAAAAAGATGCCATGGAATTTACAATGTACGCCATGATACCCAGCGCGACAAGCGGCTATATATTGTTTAAAGTGGGGTGGTTTACTTTAGGGAAGCATTAAGCTTGGAGTGCGATATTTGTTCACTTTTATTCTGGCGAAATTTACTCTACATTTCTGCGACTTCGAAAATATATTATGATTTACTTTAGCAGTAGCACATAGTTGGTAGTATCGGCCGTTACTTGATGGAATTCATGATATAAGACAAACAAATATGATTTTTCCATGTTTATTTTCACACTACCTAGGCTTTGACTATAATGTCATCCTCAGGAGAACCACAGAAAATTATTTTACACATCGAGTATACATGCATGCATCCCCCGTGGAGCTGAGCAATTTACGGATTAGTCGGTTGACCGGAACAATGTAAAGTCGAGGAGGGGTGAGCGGCAAGCATACCATGTGCCATTTATTATATCACAATTTTAACCCAATGTCTTTAGAATCTCCAACTGTTCGAGTGCATCTAGGCGTAGTCCCTTCCTCTCTATTTGAAGGATTATAGGAATGAAATTACATGTGTCTGTTTTTAAGGAAATGCTTAGCAAATTGGGATGTTTTATTTGAATTTTAAAGAAAATATTGTTTACTTTTTTAGGAGGGAGTAAATTTTATGGTATTTGTACTTTATTTGTATATTTTATTATTTGTTTTTTATTTTAAAACATCTAATTGGGGTTACCTGTATGTGTTAAATAAATTATTATTATTAATGAAACCTAGGTAGTGTTAAAATAAAATTGAGGAAAAATCTAGTATGCTTGTCTTTTATTCAGCAGTAACACTAACTATAAGATCAGACTCAACATTCCCAGGAAGTACCTATACAATATTCCCACGAGCAGAATCGAGCACTCCCTAAAGACGATACTAGGAGGAATGATGGTAAAAAGCAGTAAAGCCAGATACCCTCTCGGTATTAGTACCTGCTATCAATGCCAAAAATGGTAAATCGTTTTGCTACCTCTGTTGGTTGTGTACGCCGTTGAGAAGTTTCGGTGGGTCAACATATAATTTAACTCGTGACGTTTTAATATTAATGATTCCAAGTAGGTACAATCCGTTATGAGTTGGAAATTTCCTAAAGGATCCACCGGGTTGCTAACCTACACAACAAGACAACTCTCTTACCGACTACCTTCGTGCTATTGCCTATACTTATTATCTTCACGTGCATTAGTAAATATCTCGAGGATAGGATTTCTTTGAGGATGAAATCAGAGACTCAAATATGAGTAAATTTTCATGCATAGGCCCAGGGAAGAAATTCTCTATTCTTTGTCTTCAATCAAAGTAAGGGCATTAGAATAAGTTTTCCCAAATGATGACGAGAAGGTATCAATTTGCTAATATAAAAAACGTTACGATTTACGGATAGCACAATTACAGGGCGATTTAAAATTATGAATATCCTTCGAGAATTGACTTGGCCCACACCTATGGACACATCGAGCGAATTTCCCACCATATGTTTTGCATAATATTCGTGGGAAAGGTTATGTACGAGGGGTTAAAACGGTGTGCAGCTGCGTCAGTCTCCCGCGCAGTCCGCCGTCTCCTCACATGTGGGAGTAGCCGTGGCGTGGAGATCCTCGAGGGCTACTCGAAAAAGCAAGGCGGCACTTGGAGGAGCGAGGGAGCTGACGACAGGGGGAAAAGTGAGGAGACGCCTTGGTAAGCGAGTTGGAGAGATACGGGCAGACAGACAAGCACGCTACCCTCTCGAGTGGAGAAAAAAATCCTCTGAAGCGAGATAGGGATTTCAGTGCTTTCCTCCCTCGTTCACAGAGACGCATTCAAGAAATACTCATACACGAAAGTATCGTGCGTTTAGAGGCTAAGAGCATGAGAGATGCTCAAGCAAAATTATGCACTTGGAAAGATAATATTTTTATTGTATTACGTGGAAATCAACAGCGGCAGGATACTTTTTTTAGAAAAGGGAAATAATCTTGCTTTATCCGAAAAATAAATTGTTATAGAAGCCTTGAAATTATTTCGTCAAAAATTCCAGTCTATATGTTCCCGATTAATAAGATTTCCATAATTCGACAACAAGGGAATGAGAATATCAAAATAGAATAAGCACCATTATTTCGAAAGCTTGAGTTTTTAAGTCCATTTTGCTGTGTGCAAAGTATTCGCAATGGCAACCAACCCTTACAGCAAGCTGTGCAAATTCTCTGTGTATACGTCACTGCGCATTTCCGCGAGGCAAAGATTAAAAAAATCCCTGGTAAGCGCAACGGAGACGCGGAAGCATCCATAGACTAACTTGACGATGAACGTGAACGATGAATCCGGCCCGAGATAACATTTAAATGCCCAAGGACAATATACAATAGAGACAAAGGTTTTCTTTTGCAAGCCGGCATACCAACTCGATGATCTACTAGCAAGTAGTAAGTAAATTAACATTTCTCTTGAATACTAGATCCTCACGACACATCACATTCCAGTCGATTTCCTCGATTTAGAGAACAATAGTGAATTATGAGAATTCGTAACTGTCATGCCTTTTCAGGCCACTTTGAAAGAAACTATGATATTGAAATTTGGATGAATCAAAGTCGCTAAGCACAACGGACGAAGAAAATCCAATGCTGAAATTCCTACTTTTTTAAATCATTCCTGTATGTTTAAAACAGCAACAGAGTAAATTCTGCATTTTGATGCTGGCGGATGTATGTTGCGTGAAACGATTATGGTAACGTTTATACTATTTCTCCCGCAGAATATACTGACACTCCACTTAGTTCGTAGTCTACAGATCATTCAACGTCGAACTAGGAAGACCCGGGTTGCACCTTCGGTTTCACAAAATGTTTTCGCGTCTAGTATCTTGGTATTCTCGCATAGTGTATCGAACCCGAGGCGTAGAGAGTGGGAGGAATAGGAGTTGCATCCGGTTCCCGAGGTACAGGAGGCGCAACATTGAAAGAGATTCGCAAAATTTGGTCCAATTACCCGGCCCCTAAAAAGCGTCACTAGGCTCTTCTTCGGCTAGCCCTGAAAAAAACCGTAAACAATATACTACAACTATTTACTGCAAGCATTAACATAAAAAAATTATTCTAAACTGAAACCTGATGTCATTTTAAACGTGAAGCATTTTGATTCCAGTAAACGTGTATCAATTTTCGAACACTGAAAATTAACATGCGACAGCTTAACTGGGATAGTCGCCCCCCACATTCACCGAAACAAATGGCCTTCGCTTTCATCAAGAGTGACATACGAATTGATGATAAACGGATTCGTAGCGTGGAAGCATTCACCTCCAAAACCCCGTCACAACGCTGGGGCCAATGGTTGCAGCTCGACGAAAGCATGCGTTTTAGGACGCCAACAGCTGATATAGGGTTTCCGGGATTCAATACCGACCGGAGCATCGGCCAGAGGTAGCGTTGACACAGCGCAGAAATTAAGCACAGAACGTACTCTCGGAAAAACTACACCAATTAAAAACATTGGCAAAATTTCTTACAAATTACACATAGAACTTGTATTACCTGCTACGCTTTAAAGCTATTTAAAGCTTTCTAGTTATTTACAAATTAAGGAAAGCGCAAGACATAGGAAACAGGTTCGCTTCGGCTTCAAATCTTTTAATACTGCTAAATTCTCCAACCACCGTCCTTGTTTCCGTGGCCGAAAATATACGCTGCATAACACCTTATGGATGTTTTCGTTTCGATTGGGATCACACCGTTCCCAGTCTTCTAAGAGTCAATAAGAATCTTATTCGCCACAAACCATTCCTCCGTGAGAAACATTTCCAATGAAGAAATAGGCGATTATAAGAAGTGAGTCGAGCGGTTTGATTTCCAGTCATTCGGTGATCAGTTTCAAGGCCGACTTAAGAGAGTTACTTTTTGGCTTGACGCCATTGTGAAATAATTGTTTACCTCACGTGTTCCTTCCAATATTTACTGCAGTTAAATATATTTTTTATTAGTTATAGCAATTTAATATATATAATAAAAAAGAAGGAAATCACAGGAAGTGATTTCGAGGAAGAAAAATGTATCCACAATTTGGCATAAAAAATCAAACCTTATCGATGAATTAAAAAGTTATTAACTCAACATAAACTTCCTTATTGGAAATATGTTTACGCGATAACGGATCTTTTTTGCGTGTTAATGTTATCGCTACACATAACGCGATTTTTCTCAGAAACACGGTTTCTAATACCAGGAATCCCGTTGTATTGGAATCCGTTGAGTGAGATTAGAAAGGAGATATTATTAAAATTATACATCACGTAAATAATGACGCACACACGTTATGCATATCCGTGCTCGCGCCGACGACGGGAAAATAAATTGCATTGTCAGAATTCCGAATTAAATTACACCAAAGATCCACCGCAAAAATACTAAGGGCTCTATCCATAGCACATCAACCTTACTCCTGCCGTAACCTTAAACGTTTGTTAGTCCTGGGTAATCAGATTCTACTTTTGCTGCAATATGCTAACTACAATTCTCCTATGGCCTTTCTTCGTTTACTGGCAAAACGCCATTCTAAATTTCTTTTAGGTTATGCAATAGTGTCCAATGAGACACGATTTAACGTGAATTCAAGTCGAAGGCCTACCACAATCCATCGCCCGGATGCACTCACTACTCGCGCCAAATTTCAAATAGTTAAGAGCTAACAACTCAACCAAAACCGAAGAGGACGTGAAACCCAAATTCCCGCATATACCAATATTCAAAACCTTTGGGCTTATAAACAAACCCCAACCCTGGAGGCAAAGAGGCCACTATAATTTTTAATCTACGTATTCAAAAAAAACACGTTCCGTTTTCCAGTGATATTCTGTCAATTATCAGTTATATGGTATCATAAGTCTTTTTTCAGTGCTCGACTACTGCTTCGCAATGATACGGCCGCATATTCCGTAATTTAATCAATCTGGGTATTGTGCATGATGTACAAGAGTTTGATCTGGTATACAGCTCTCATTAAAATACTTTTTCCATATCTGACGTTGGTGTAAAATCCCTGATAATTCATCGCAGTGTGTGGGAAGATTTATTCAAAAAGCAAACGAAATAAGGCTCCCTTTTTCTCGATCACAGTGCATGGTCTTTGTGTGACCTCGTCAGATCGCCGTGGCATCTCCCTCTGGCTATGGCCATCTCATTGGATGAAGTCACTGTATCTTTGTACAACGACCTGATGTGAATTTTCCTGGGGAGACGTGATTCGAGGAGGGGTGCTCCGCGCATAAAATCTGGGAGAATAGACCTTCTCTGTGTCAGCATCAGCCGGATTCGAGGGGGAAGTGAGATGAAGGAAAGGGGGAGTGGATAAGAGGGATAAGTGGAAAGTAGGGGATGTCAGAGGAGGAAGGGGGCGCACGATGGAGTGGGAGAGATCACGAGGGAAACCTCAACGCCCGCGTTAGACAGCCGGGAGGGAGAGGAGGGGGGCAGGGAGGAAATGGGAGGGGAGGGAGGGAGCGAAAGGCAGTCTGCGCGAACACTGCGCAGTAGAGGCGAGGAGACACACGGGATTGGACTTGCGCTGCGCTGAACCCGTACGACGCTCGCGCGGAACAAACCAAACTCTTTCGACCCATCTCACGTGAGATACCCGCCTGTGATTCACGCTCTGGGACCACTCTCTCCCGCTGCTGGTGGGACAGCATTGCCTCGATTCCCCGAGACAATGGCGTCGGCGAGGGGCGTAACCACCTTAGCGATTGCCTTCGCTCTGCTGGCCTTCTGCGGACCCACCGATGGCTCGCCGAACCGTGACCCGAAACCGACGAGGCTTCTTCAACTCTACGCCGAGCTCAAGATGCTCGTCGAGGACTCGTGGGACGACATCAACGACCCCCGATGGCATGCCCTGGGGGCTTTCTCGGAGAGTAACAACCTGACGACCCCCGACGAGGTGATCCTCCGCTCGTTCGCCCAGTTCGGGAACCTCCTGGAGGCCGCGGCCCCGCAGAGATCGACTTCCGAAGAGCGGAAGCGCCTACTCGCCGGACCCCTCGGCAGCCTATTCACGTGGGCCAGCACCGATGTGCAGATGACCATGGTGGATACGTTATACCAGTCGTTCAGGAGATTCCAGGCGAGGCCCGCGGGGTCCACGTCCACGGAGGCCTCCCGGAAGGCATTTTCTGACCTGGCGGAGACGGTGCTGCAGAAAAATCCTCCCTCCGTGCCGGGCGCCCTCGACAGGCTGCACGACCTCACGACCAGTGAGGACAGAGGAGGAGTCTTCGGGAATTTGCCGAGCGTGCTATTTCTGGTATTCATTCCAATTTGTGTTTTTAAGAGCGACATTCCGAACAGAATTGCCGACTCAGCCAACTAACACAGTAGTGTATTCTCATGGCTTTCCCTTGTATATGTAGCCATTAATATTTTCTGTCATAATGAGTCAAGTCATCTGTGCGTCTTCTAGCTAACTTTTGCGCTGATTTTCCTTGACTTCGGATCTCATTACAGTAGACAAACCCCAAACTTTAAGGCATGGAGGAGACAAAAAGGCGGGCTATGAACACAAATTCTTAACATGCAAACCAATAGTGCTTCAAAAAATATAAATACCCATTTTTCCAAAATATTCTTGCATTAAAAGATGAAATAATTAACTAGAAAGTAGTGCGAATTAACGCTCTAATCTCAATTAATCGTTTGCTATAGTGACTCCGATGAGTGATTTTGCTTCTTCCTCTATTTAAGCAACATGAAAATCCGAAAATGAAAAGTGAATCATGCCAACAAAATGGTATCCCTACCATTAATAGGGGACGTCATTCTCCCACGTCGACGTCAATATCATGCAGCTATCGTATCCATTGCGACAATAGAATATAAAGCATATCCACTAATTCTCTCATGGAGAAATCTTTTCCAGTTAATACAAGAGAGCTCTGCTCAACTTCAGCTCAATCGCTTTCGTGAAATGTTGCAACATGCCTATTAGCAAAGACGCACCGCACTACCTTGTAATTGATGTTCGGCGAACAGGATATGGTTTAAGCATTTTTTCAAATTTCCTGTTTTCTTTACTTATCTAGCAAAACAATGGGGGCCGGTTGGGTAAAGGAAGTGAGAGGTGAACATTTGTTATTGTTTCACTCCCTTCCGTAGTTATTGTTTACACGTGATTAAGTACTAGGGCAGGTGACATGAAAATATCGCAAACGTTGTAAATCAATTTAAATCGGAAAACATATCACACGAATTGGTTTATCTCAATAGTGTCGACTTTACGAAGTTGAAGAATACTCATGTGGTGAAGTTTCTCTCACAATATACCTATGACTGATATATAAATTTAATTAACGTACATATAATTCAAAGTTATTTAACATTGCATTCTCAAGAATGGATTTCCTCAGAACATGACCGAAAAATACATTGTTATTCCTCTAGATCATGTAAGTCGTATGTTTTACTAAAACTATAAAAAAAGGTCATATCCTGTCGATAAAAGCCAACAAAACCAATTTTATGAGCGCTTTCTTCAAATTGCGACAAACCTCAACAGATCCGATTGAAAAACAAGGTCAACGGTTAGTGCACATTGGGTAATTCTCACACAAGAACATAAATGGCTCAGAACTGAATAAAATGACGAAAGAGACGCAATTATATGAAAAGAGATAAAATGAAGTGATATGACTCCATTTCCAGTTCTAAACACGACTGAAATACATGATAGTTGAATATATATAAACCGTTACTGAAGTGTACACTGATTACATGGTAGGTATGCCATTCCAAGAGATCAGAAGAGCAGCATGTGGTACATCTAGTAACGGGCATATAATGTAGTGCTGCATAATATTGATAACGACTTATGACGCGCGTTTGCTGCTTTTTAGCAGCTCGAACCATCAAAGGTTGAGGTGTGAAAGCTGAAAATCAACATCAACTCATTGTCACAAATCGACACAACGAGTGTAATGACATAAGACACTTAAAATAGGATCCGCACACCCGAGCATGACCTCACGAAAAGTTTTCCCTTGATAAGAAAGCAAACAGATTAAAGGTTGAAGAGCGAATAAGAGTTCCTATTGATTGTGTGCACGCCTCAATTTTACAGCATTGGACCTGGAGAGATTTGCTTTTGAAACGTTTTATGCTGATGCTGTAACAAGTGCAAGCGTCCCGGTTGATCCAATACCAATTTAATCGGCAAAAGGTTTTTTTTCAAAAACCATGATTAAGAAAATATCTGTTAACTCTACACAAAGATCAGTAAACGTTGATAGTTTTTCAACTTGGATTCATAAGAAATGGCTCATTTTGTTAAACTAATCCACTCAAAAAACATTCACATATAAGAAGATTGCTGACAACTCCCAAAAATTAAAAAAATCGACTTTTCGAATCGACGAATTGCCCGACTCCCCACAAAATTACCATCGATGACAGATCCTGGACTTTTATGTAACAGAAATGCTATACCGTAATCGTTTCAAAACTGAAAACTGCGAAATCATGATTTAATCATTCATCGAATTTTTCGTGAATGACTGAATAAATACGTGTCGGACTACATATTTTACAAACAAAATACTGCTCAAGTACTTGACAACGTCACGTTTTATGAAACATTAATAATCAGAACGAAGGGACTCGAGGGGGGGGCACTTCCTTTTTTATGGGCATTCAACGCTGAAACCGTTTAAATATATATTATAATATATTTGCTTCCTTAGACGTCAACATAAGACAATTTCGTGTTTATTTTTCACGCGAAACGTGGTGTTCTCTGGAAAACTGCCAAGTTATATTTTCGCACACGTCTCCACATAATGCGATGATCTTGAGGCGTAAACACTTGAATGCATTGCGGCCACCGTAGCCTACCGTTTCTTTGTTCCAGCAACGTAAGCTTTGCCTCACACCCGAATGCCCTCACCCACCCCACCGTGTATGGGGGGTATTTCCCCCTTCCCCCTCGGTCACTCTCACCGCTCTACCGTTAACCGGGCGACACAGATGTGGGCCGCCAATGCGGAGACGGAAGAATATTCGGTCGCCATTGGCACGAGTTATTTTAAAAGGAAGCCCAGGAGGTAACTGGGATGTTCACACTTCTCCCTGGCCATGGAAATATAGGGTATTGACGCAAAAATCCCATCATGGTAACGTAATCTTTTCCGAGCTAACGGAATTCGCGGGTTCGAAACCGTAACGTGTTGACTCCTAGTCACTCTCCATTGGGACTAGGTCGTTTGTTCCGAAATCGTCCGTGGTCAGCAATGGCCGTCGACAGGAGCTCTATTTACATGCAATTCACGATTTACATTTGAACTTTTCCAGTCAAGTTGTCTCCAAAGAGAGAGAATCGCATCCTAAGGAATGTGATTTTGTTAATACTTATTCATCTAAGAAAAAGGAAAATAAACAAAGCCTTACTAATGTCACATGTTAACTATGTCTTCGTATTACTGAGGAAATTCAAGGCAATTCAGGTGGTTTAAATACGGTTTATTATAAATATTAGACAAGATCTGAAAGTAACCAAGACATATGGCCCGAATTCGGTGGGGGGAATTTCGTAACCAATGTGCCCAAGTTATAATAAGGTGCATATTTTTTGTGGGACGCATTGAAATCAATTGTTATTATTGTGTTAGGGGGAGAATGTCGAGTAAGCGAGAAAGAGGTACTAAAAGATTAGGCATGTTGGAGAGAATGAAGGCGGGCAGAAAGTAGGCGGAACTGAATAATGGTTTAAGCGTAGGGTGTTATGATGTTAATGTCGTGTTAGACAGTGGTGTCCATCAAAAACCTATCCTAACCGGTAGACTAACATTAATACTTGTTATCGAAAGATGAGTACCTGAACATAATTTTACCAGAAGACAAAATGACAAGGAACTCCGACACAACAAAACGCGTCATGCTTCCTTGGATTTTTGATACGAGATTCAATTCCGCCTTTCGCTTCGAAGGGTGTCACTTTTAAAAAAATTCACGCCACTTAGAAATTCCTTCCTAAAGAAGGAATTTCTAAGTGGCGAGTCTTACATATCTGCTATCTGCTAAAGCTGCGATAATTGAAGGAATTTCTAGTCTCCATCCATTTTCTAACAGTCGTGTGTGTGTGTGGGCATACAAAACAATTTGAACGTGAATAGCTGAATTTATCAATTCAGATGTGAATTCAAAATAGGTTTCCTGTATAATTTTCCGCGCGAGAAACAAAATAGATACGAGTGAATGAAACCGGCTCTATACCCCGTCCGACAATTCAACATTCACCTATTGTTCTGAGAAGGGGGGGGGGCAATATTATAGTAAATAATAATAATGAGAAATGGGGCAAGACAGCTATATCAAGATTTCGGCCAACACAGGTCGGGCGGCAGAAGCATGTTGAGGGCTTGACGCCAGGGTGGATACAGAACCCCCTTACCTTACCCCCATTCTACATGTCAGCTAATAGCTCACACTTCTTCATTACATTGCTCTGAGATTTTGGTCAGTCAAGTATTATCCAATACCGGTTCTAATCATAATAGGAATGCCCAAATATGAAGTATTGCCCTTAATTTTTGGTTATGGATGAACTCCTTGGGTTTTCGGTATATTTGATGGTAATCATCTTAATAATATCTCCATATATGAGCATTTTATCTACCCAATTGTGCAAATACAGCAGGAAAAATAAAAATATGGAAATATTTGGCCGGAAAAACTAATCAGATTCGATGACGTAAAAAAAGTTAAAGGAACAGTCTGGAATTGAATTGGAATTCGTGCCTCCAATCGTCTAGGAGAACAAACCAGGGTTAGGCAAGGGGGAAATATTTAAGACAGCACATAACAGGAAACCCTGGGGCGAAGAATCTAAGAATGGTGTCATTTAAGAACTAATCGGCTTGCTCTAATTGTAAGACGAAACGCAGGGAGTGTACGTGAGTCAGGCGGCAGATGGGATGGGAAAAAGAACTCGAGAAAGCTAGCTGCGTGACGGAGGTCAATAACTATGGCATGAATAAGCTTTATACCGTTGGCTCACCAGACTCAGTTTCGATATGGCAGGTGAGAAAAAAATACTACTCCGCGCCAAAAAATACATTGGAAAAGGAAATGGGGGTCAACAGATTAGAGGCAGATTCTGCTGAAAATGACCGAACAACTTTGCTCGGAACACATCAGCCGCCACAAAAATTCCCAGTTCCGAAAGAAACCACGGATCCGCGGAAACGCTGATTACAGCACTTCTCCAAAACAGTTTTATTAAACTCGTCAAGCCTTCCACAGATGCGAAAATATTTCCCCGAAAGGGATCAGCTGCACATGTCAACAAACTCTCAAGCCACCGGCATTATTTTTTCAACGACGTTACAACCTCCCGCGTGAGACGCCAAGGCAGAAAATTAAAAGCGGAAATGAAGCATATAATTTTCCCCCTCCGATGAAGCGAACGACTTTGCTCGACAACGATGACATATTCACTAAAAACTCGGAATAAACGCCTGCTTCTTGGACCTTATTATGGTATAATGCGAATTCCTTAATGAAGACGTCTAATTAAGCCTGGCGTGGTTTTGGAGTCTTGCTTAAAGCGAAAGTATCCTCAAATATGCGCGTTTTTTGTGAAGCGACTAGGAATTGAGGGTTAAATTACTTAGAGGAAAAGCGCCCACTCAATGATGAATCTCTTAATCAATCTCGAAGTCATTGGACGGTACAATTTTACAATGCATGTAGACATTAGCGTGTTCTCACATGAGACTTCAACCTTTTCTTATGCAAACGTGGAAGCAATGACAGCCTTGAGATGGTCAATCATAGGTTGGCTGCCACAATAAATGTTTCCCAAAACCAACTAAAATAACTACTTCGAAGGTAAGGGTGAGCCGTTCCATGGAGTGATTAGCGTGAAACTGATTGCATTATAATACATTAATTTTTTCAAATGTGTTGCATGTTGCGTGTAACGAGTTGCACGCAAAAGTCATTATCTCTTTGGAATTTTTAACCAATAACTAAATAAACAAAAAAAAACATTCGGGACTCATCCACGAGTTTCCTCTTCGACCTTCAAGTTGCTAGATGGAAGGATTTCCGAAAAAAACCTAGGAAGCTACGAGAAATGTAGATAGAATAGGAAGAGACTTGATAATTTACGCAAAAGGCGAGTACAACGGCGAAAGACGATCGTTTGACAGCTGACATGCTGTAGAGATTCTATTCAGAATAACCGAAATTCCCCACTTTGTGGAAATGGACCTCGCGTGTACTCGCGCACGACCTTAACGCTATGGATTTAGCTGAACGGTTGCCAGGTGCTACCGCGAAATGAAACGGCATTGAGAGGAGGTATAGCTGATCCAAGTGGCGACGGCAAGTGGAATGAATAGCTGCAAAAACTCTACCCTGAGCACTTTCATTTTGAACAGTTGGAGAGTTAGTGAAAGCTACACCAGAACTTTTCCATTTTTGTGATTATCATAAGGGAATTAAATAGGACATTAAAAAATAAGTCACCTGTGCTTTATAAAGGTCATGGTATTGACATTGGACCTTGAGAATACAAATAATGACCAAGAAAATAATCGCATGCATGGCCAGAGGAAGACTGCGTCAGATTCCGAATGTGTTAGCAATGAATTACTCTTTTATGATTTCCTCCTCATTTCGCATATTTTACATTTCAATAGTACTTGGGGGGCAGAGGGTAGAAATCATTATGGATTTCAGCAAAAACTGATTAAATCCACAAAAAGCTCACTCACAAATGCTCGCTGAGTTCACATAGCATAATCATTCGGAAGAAGTCAATAATCTATCAGGTTTTGAAAATAAATTCAGCCTTTCCTTTTCATAGGAAAACGAACATTAAATTAAAATAAAAGTACATGAGGTGAATAGTAGCGATGACACATTAGTAAAAGGCAAAATGTTAAAACTTAAAAATAATCAGGCACTTAAAAGTTTGAAATATTTATCTGATGACTCCTGGGATTTTTCTTTGTCCTCCGTTGTGATGCAATGTGAAATGAAAAATAATGAAGGAAATTGAACCTAAAATAATTGTGCATTACACTCATGGTGGCATTTTACAGTTAGGAGTTTAAGCGAATGGATAGCAAAGAGGTCACATGAAATGTTTAAAAACCCTTTAGAGTCCCAAATGCCACTATAAAAGAAGTGAGATTTTTATCTCAGCCTACCGCAATGACTGTAAATAAAAAAAATATATTGGAGTGAACGCTACTGTGAAGAGGATCTCTAGATGAAGTTCTTGTGGGGTTTCTTCCATGTTGATTCATCTTGCCAGACAAGATGAACCAACGAGTGGAAGATCTTAAAAAATAAATTGTTTGCCATTCAGATATCTAAAATGACTAGCTTCAAGGTAAAAATTGAAAATAGCAGTAATAGTCAATTCAACAGCCACGGTCAGAGGTACAATCACAAAAAAGACACTATGACACTATGCCCATATCTCAACCACAAATAAAAGATCTTGGAAGAATTATCTGTTTGGGTTTATTACTCGATGCTAAAAATCAATTCAAAAGGTCTCTAAAACAAACTTCAATTAAATATAAAACATCCTGAACTAGATAAACTGCAAAACGTAGAAGTGATAAGAGGTAGAGCAAATTTACTCTCATTAGAAGATTCCACAGCAAACTACAAGAACTAGTTAGCTAATTCTTAACTGAGAAATAACCATGCATATGAAATTTTTATATTAAAGATAATAATTGAATGTGCATTCCCACTTTAATAAGTGCTGAGCCAGAAATATTGTCCCCAATATTTCACTAAATTATACAACATTAATGGTGATTGTAAAAATTCCTAAACTCAATTAATTAAAGCAATCATACATCAGTCCTTATCTTCTGAAAAATACAGAGTATGTACCTACAATTGCATTAAAATAGGGAATTTATTTATTTTTTAAATAGTGAAAAAATCTAGGCATCACAAAAATAGCAATCCTCGGATAACTAAAACCTGGATTTATAATATTCCCTCACAGGATGGAGGAAGTGGCCTATGCAGTATACACCAGTCACCTCAACAACTTATCTACAACCTGTATAACTTAGTGGCTTTGACAGAGATTAAAGGATATGCAATGATGCAGTTCTCATGGATGCTGCTTAAGCTTTACAACAAAGGTATGATGAGGTCAAATATAGCAATGGCCAAAACATCTACAACTTAGCAGCCTGTAGGCAAGACACTAAATCATTGTTGTATAAAATATTTAAACAAACAAGGTTTGACTGATATAAGAACTGATTAAAATATTTTGCTTACGAATAACTACAATGTCTATGTACTTAATATATATTTTACTACATGAATATTTTTCATTTCGTGTGGCAGGCAATTTTACATTGGAAGCTGAACTGATGCGAGACAGAGTAGAGGCCAGGATGGATGAGAAAATTGAAGCAGCACGCAATGCTATGGCTAGAGCCAGCCAAGACCTTTGGGTGTGTGACCCTGTACACCATGAAGAAAATGAGACCTTTGTGCAACTGACCAATGTTCTACAAGGGCACATTGAAAATGAAGTTGACCTCAATCCAAAGGTACATGTTTTAATCATAAAAGATTATGCTGTCAAAAAACTATACAAATATTTTCAATAAATAAGGACTTTTAACTGTAATATTTTTTCACTAAAGTCAATTCTGAATAAAATTATACATGCAGAACATCTATTTAGAATGTTTCATGCCACGAAATAATGTATTATTTTAGACAGATAAATATACAAATACTTTACAGTGCAAAACACACTGAAAATACATCCATGCTTCATAAAATGGAAAAATAATCTTTGCTCAGTGCTACCAACAATGTCACCAACCAAAAAATTATGTATGAACACAAAAAAAAATTCCCACCTTAAGAGCAGAATTAATGGATGAACAAGCCAAAATTATTCAAGCTCATTGAATTCACAACTGAATTGTCCCAAGTTCTTTCCACCCAAGAGATATTCTCATTTAGAACTGTCAAAAAAAAGTACTGAAAAATGCGGTAGCAAAACTGATAATATTGTTGGCTATGTCTTGGTTTCATGGACTTGAATTTCTAGTTATCGCATGCATTAATAAATACATCACTAAATTATGGCTCTTATCTACTTCCAGGGTACCTGCCGGGAAAACTGTGCTTATTACCAATATGCACGGGTGCATGACTGCTTCAAAGGACTGTTTTGCCTAAAACAATCAAAGTGCAACGGTCGTGTGTTTGATTGCAGATTCATTGACTCAGATGCATCAGTATGCCTATCCAGAGGAGGGTCAACACACCGAAAATATGACTGGGTCGAGTACGAAAATGGACGAACGCTTGGACGCAAGGGAACCTGTGAGCGGGGCTCGACCAAGGTGGACAGCTGGTGGCGATGGCTATTTTGGCACTGCTCATACTGTTTGTGTCTTTGTGACGAGGTGGGACCCAAGTCTGACCGCTACTTCAGCTTGCACCCTTCTTTGGCACGAGGCGTTGAAAATGGTTTCACAGACACCAATCGAGTGGTCACAGGCCTAAGGTTCGTCAAAGTGGACCGAGTCATCCACCTTCAGATTCAAGATGGGGTGGTTCTCCCTGGAGGCATAATCAACTCCAGCACTCTCGAGTGGAGACCAATCAAACCCTTCAACGTAAATGACCCAAACATTCGGAGGGATGTTGACTACCACATTGTGACGTGGGAGCAGAGGGCAATCGATCTTGACGACTTAAGGGCTCCAGAAGGCAGTGTTCTGACGGGTGTTCAGCTACGACGCATAGGCTCACATTTGAATCTTGAAATTCTGACTACGCCATTGAACTTCACTTCAGGCAAACTTGCTCAGAGAGCTTTCTCTGAGTGGATTAGTAACGACAACACCCCGGCTGCTGTCACGGAGCCAAGAAAGGAGATCAAACTAAATGCCCCCGATGTACCCACTAAATGCCCATCTAGGTCAGCAGTCATCTCTCAGCATGATCAGTACATACGTTTCACTCATTCAGACATTGACCGTGATGTGGCACAAACCACAGTTCCTTTCTTAGATGCTCAACCTGTAGTCCCTGACCCCCCCTCTCTCCTTATAGGAGCTGGAATATTCTACAAGGGTAAACGAAACTGTGGTGGTTTCATTACTCCAAAGGTAATCACTTATGATTTCAGTACACATCTACACATGAAAGATCTGTAGTAGTGTTTATATTATGTGGTTTATAATCTATCGTCATGTTAAAAATGATAGTCTAAAAAAAGGCAAATTCTCTTTTTATAAGTGTTCTATTTTTAAGGAAGTGCCAATTTCATCAACATGAATCAATATGTTAAAGAAATGTAGAATTTACATTTTTTCCCCCTTGAAGCCAAAGATTCTAAGGCAAAAGTGCTAGAAAATGGAGAATAAAGTTGTGTTTTGTAAAACACAGGGACAATACTTAAGCCTGTTTTTGTCTAAACATTTATACAAGTATTTTATCTGAAAAATGATTATTAATAAGGATATTTCAATTGTCAAGTCACAATGAGTTAGTCACTAAATACCTAATAAAGAATTTTTTACAGAAAACTTTATTTAAGTAGTTGAAATTAATTAGCCTATGCACCTCTAACAGAATGAAAACATCATGCCTTAAATAGGATGTAATTAAATAATTGTAACAAAAATGTATTTATAATTCTTAAGTGCTGTTTAAAAATTATGACAAAAACTACAAATTTCATTTAAGCTTTGACCATTGTATTTTTTGGAAATAACCTTAATTTCCAGGAAAAATTAGTGGAATAATGCAATAATAAGTAATGAAATAAAAAGATGAGGGTCACAATCACAAATTTGCAATTTTCTCTCCAGCCTTTGACCTTAAAGTCATATGGCATATTTGTTGTCACTGCCAGGATGGATCTAGGACAAAACTTGCACCAATTTTGAGTAAGGCAGAAAAATATTATGGATGTAATTAGATTAGACAGATTTTAATATTGGATTTACCCTATAAATAAAAGTGGATTTTAAAATTAAGTTTAAAAGAATGAAATTTATTATTTCACCGTAAAAATAGCTGCAAATTCCACTACCAAGGAGCATTTAAAATTTGAACCCGTCTTTACAATAGCTAAATAAGAAGAACTATTATGTGATTTTTACTGATTTTTCTTATTTAAAAAATATATTATAAAACATTTAATTTATATGGTTCTCTGAATATGAAGTTTAATTAAAATATAATAAGTAATTAAAGTAAAAAAATTAATATAATCTATACATAGTTCCATTATAATCCTTCTGTTACACTCTGAGATAAAATGAAAGTCTCCAAGACACTACACACTCATTAATTCTTCTTCAGAGAAACTGTCAATTGGATCTCCAACCCCCTTAGTCCAGAGCCACCTTTTTGCTAATTGTTAGACATGTGTATTTCTATTTATCTCCCCCTGAGCCTTTAGCATCACTGATGCAAATACATCCTCGGACTCACTCTACTATGTTGCTCTGTCACTTAAGCTTGCTTTAACAAATCAAATGGTTTAAATACTGAAGGGATGAATTTGACTATGAAGAGGGTTCAAGTGGCAGACCAAATTATTATTGTTAATGGCATTTAAATGGATGGTGTAGGTTTTTGATGGACACCACTCCTGTACAGCTAGCACAACACTAACATATTAACACCATATGCAACTACTAAATGTTCTTCAACTTCGTATACTTTCTTGCTCCTTATTTTCCATACATTATGCCTATATTTTCCACCCAATACCAACATTCTCTCCTGTATCAGCTTTCAAAAATTCACTGTAACTTAATAACCTCAATATCCATTTTCCATCTTATTTTAATTTCTCAAAACAAATTTATTTTTTCCCTTTAAAGCCTAAAACTTCTTTCTTATCTTATTCTATCCATCCATTTCACTTTTTCTATCCTCCTCCACACCCACATCTCAAAATCCTCCAACCTATGCCTAGCCCATTGCCACAATGACTAATATTCCACTATATACAATACTAATCTCCACATTAAAGTTTCCACTAACCTCTATTCAAAGGCCTAGTCATTAACTCCTTCATCTTCATAAAATCTTTGCCTAACACAATTCTTCTTATTAGATCCCTACCACTTTTCCCACCTTCATTTAAGAAACTTACTAAATAAAAGTGTCAAAACCCAAGGGAATTTATAATTCAAAAAGGAAGAGATTTAAGATGGTAACATTGTATATGTGCATCTAACAAACTACCCAATAGCTATTTATAATGTAAAGTTACTGAAGAACCAATTAATGAATGTCATAGGGGACTCCCAATTTGTCACTTGCCCCTATTTTTAGAGATGTACGGTGTGGTAGATTTTTCAGCCAAGTAAAAATTGACAAAAAAATTAATTTCCTAAAGACTGAAATGTAAAAATGAGCAACAATGATCACGATGCAACAAATATCAACAAGAGAGCGAAAGTATGGGTATACTTGGAAGCATCAGCCTCAACAGCAAAATATATTTTGCAAATGGTATGAAGGGAACAACAATAATTAATATATGTTCCAGCATCCTGTAACCTGAAATTTAATTAATCATTGGGTTAAGAGTGATTGCTGTATTTCACTATGATCTTGCTTCTCATATATTTAATAAATTCTAAGAAATGTATGTGCTTAAGAAAACATAAGCTCAGGTGATATGGATGCACCAGACCAGAAACAAATTTATAGTTCAATCAATGGTTTCAGTTAGAAGTATCTTCATTTTATCCCTTTGCAGAATATGATGATTCAGTATAGGCCGAGTTACCTATGTAATTCCTCCAATTTAACATTTCTTTGTAATGAAATTATAATGCAATGAAGTACATTTGTAGCATAAAATAAAGGCCAAAATAGGCTGATGTTGAATAACACTGATTCTGCAAATTAATACTAAGTTCCTAGTACTGATTTTGTAGCAATTATTTAACCGATCAGCATAAATAGATTATTAGCTAAATATAAAATCACTATTTATTACTATAAATGTGACTTGACATGGCTAAAAACATCATAAGCTAGCCTAACAGCCAATCATGCTTTCAGTTTAAATGCTAGCTTAAGAGTGACAAATCTGGTTATGGACTCTTCAGGCGGCCAGTAATTAAAAAAAGAATGTCCCTTCCTTAATACCACTGTCATGAGTCATAGGCTGCCCTCTTTGTGCATATGCATTATTTTTCATTCTTTAAAAAATGTAAATGGAACAAACAAGAAATGTGAACAATTTAAAAAAAAATTCAGTGAAATACACAAAATCAATTGCATATGAATTAGATGCTTATGCTAACACCCCCAAAAGAAATTGCCTGGTGGGGATACTTAAATATTGCCAGCACCATGGAGATTCATCAATGCACAGTAAAACCACGCTAAAATGAACTATCCAGGAATTACACATATATAAACCCATTGCATATTTTCCCCCAATATTCTTGTGAGCTCGTGATCGTCGAAGACATCTAATTACAGTAAATAATTCATTAGAATCTCTAATTGTAAAAAAAATTAAAATTTTATAATCTCATTTAAACAAAATATATTGCAGAATACACCCAAATTTTAAGACAAGTGATTCCAAAATATTTATCTTCATAACATGTTCGAAGTTAATATAACAAACATCCCATTTACTTGATCTATTCCCTTGTATTAAGATAATCAATATGTTTTTACCTGAGTAACTTGAACTTCAGTCCATCATGAATTTTCTTAACTTCCATGATCTTAAAAAAAAAAAAAAATTCAAAGCAACTTGATGCTCAAGTTTTTTAACAGAAACCATTAAATATGCTCACACAATGAATTGTTCAAGCAGATATGATGCATTAAAATGCTTATGTCTTTCGGATAGATGGTCTTGCATGGATGCCATGAAGAATGGAAATATTTGTGTATTAAAAGACTAAAAAAAGAAAACACCAGGACCCCTCCAGACGACGTTAGAATGTAAGCTCATTGCAGATATTTAGAAGTGAGAACATAACAAGTTTTCTGTCACTACAAAACAGCAATAGCCTATCATTTTTCATCTGAATCTCTTCATTACTATCTTTATGTCAACCTAGTTTCCTCATCTAGGCCTAGCACGGCCATGATCTGCTGCCAGTGGGTGCCAAGCATACACTGAGCAATGAGGCTAAAGGATATGAACGCAATAGGGAGGAAGAGAGGGCACCGGGGCAAAGCGACGGGGGCCGACCGAGCTGGTGCCAAAGGTCAAGAAAAACTGAAAGGGGGTGGGAGGGGTAAGACGTTCCGAGAAACTGAAACCAACGCCACGAGAGATAAGGGCAAAAGCCGCGAACAACAGATACTCGGTCAGTGTCGAACGTTCTACCGAGGAGTCGGGTCGCCATAGTAGCTGCAATGGCGTTGGCCGGCAGGTTCATCCCCGCATTGGCGGTGATTTTAACGTTGGTCGCAAGGCCCATGGCGGCCGACGATAGGTACGTCGGTCGGAATACTCTGCAACAACTATATTCGGAGCTGAAGGAGATGACGGCTGAACTGTGGAACGACATCAACGATCCCCGATGGCACGCCTCAATGGCCTTCGGGAGGAACGTCGTGCCTCCGGACGAGCAGATCCTCCGACACTTCGCTCAATTCGGTAACGCCCTGGAGCGCACCGGATTGGACTCGAGCCTGAGGCGTCTGCGCCAGCGGTTGCTCTCCGGGACAATGGGGCAAATGGACTCCTGGGCACTGGCCGACGCGGACATAGGGCTCGTGGATGCAGTATACTTGGGATTCCGCATGTTTCAGGAAAGGTATCACCTGAGGGCTGGTTCCGACACTTCGCGCCTGGCGTTCTCGGACCTGGCGGAATCGATCCTTCAGGAAAAATCCGATTCCATCCAAGCCTCCATGTTCAGGGTTCACGAACTGCTGACCAACGGGACAGACGGATTGTTCAGCAATATGCCCATAGCGCTAATGCAGGTAAGTCAATCGCCAAGACGCATATCGCGAACCTTCACCATTTACACGGGGAAGCCTTTTTTCAAGTAATTTTCGATAATCAGCCTATCCCGCACGGAATATATAAGCTTCTCATTATAATTCCCAGCATCTAATACATTTTAGCACAGCGATAAGATCTCACAAGATAGGGAACGTATTCAATGAATAATATGCTAAATAGAAATATATTTGCTTTCCTTCTCGGCAAATGGAGTTTCGCCAAATTTAATCCATGGGCCAATCGAGGTGTGATTTTATTTGTAATCGGTTGTGTTCGATAAATTAATAGAAAGCATGACATCGCTAGCCAAAAAAAATATTCCGGAGATAGCTAAGTCATTTTGACAGTTTTAAAACCGACGTCACAAACAGAGTTTATACTCTCTACTCTACTGGGGGTTTAAAATATTGGGAAAGGCTAGAGGCTAACTGATTAGAGAGACGAGGCGATTAGAATGAGGTCGAGCCAATGCACACATTCTCCACTATTCCCGGTGGCAATTTTTTTGTCGATTATAATATTTCTGCCAGCACACGAGAGCATTTATGAAATCCTAGGCTCACGTTATTGCTATTTAATCAAGAAATAACATTCTTTGTAGGGTACAAAACCTTTCGAAATATGATAACCTATACATCAATGATGACGTAAGTAACATGCCATACATTTCATATTCTAAAATTCCCAGATGTATTCACGACAAACAGTGAGAATCTCAACAAGAACATGATTAATGTACGTAAATTTACTGTGGAAAGAAAAGAGAAAATAAATACCAAATACTCAATTAAAACTTAGGATAGTAATGACATATTCAAATCTTACCTTAATCATAATGTGAAGGAAAGAACACTTTACCATTCCAACAAATGAATTTTATTCACGACCGGTTTCGATACAGCGTATCATCTTCTGGTGAAGGCCAGATGTACGCTGTATCGAAACTGGTCGCGAATCAAGTATATTTTGTGGAAAACCAACGTTTTCTTCCTTTCGCATCACGAAAGAGTTCGCCAAGTGACGCCTTATTTCATTGCTAATAATCAGAATATAACGAAAACAGAGAGGATCTACCCTTTCCGTATCAAGTGTAATTCAACCAAAAACAGTCTAAAAATTAAAATTTATGACAAACAGGCTGATATTCCATTTCCTCAGTCATTATAAGGTTTCAACTACGCATAATACTACGGAGTTGACGAGCCAAAGATATAATGCGAAAAATGTACGCGTGACACATTCATATATGAACTTATATTCGAGAAACCTCAATCGCATTAATTTTCCACAAAATGGCAAGTAAAATGGCTTTGAAGTAAAAAACGGCGCAAACCTTCCAAAGTTTACAACTAAATACAATAACTTGAGTTAATAAGGTAAAGTTACAAGCTGGTAGATCATAGTTTTTTGAGATTGTGTGCTATTGACTAACTTTCTACGAGTGATATGGCGAGACCTTTCTCACATTTAGCACAAAAATACACTTAAATAACAAATAAAACTCTTTACAATGTGTCTTTGCAGTCATGCAGGGAGATGATTTCAATTATGATATTGCATAAAAGAACTAAACGAAAAAACCTTTCGGTGTACATTTGATATAATCCTGTTGCCACTCCCTCACTATTATTGCATAAACATTTATAGCTATTGAATTCATAAGTATATATATAAATTACAACTTGCAATTTAACATTAAATCACAACTCACAGGAATGAATAAATGTAATTTTTCACGCGTAAATATTTTTTCTTCAGAAATTACACGTTAGGCCTGCAAAAAACCTGGACCACTTGAGGTTTTAGAGTCAGTGATGTTACTACGATACTCGTACTTGTGTAATAATACTCGCAGGATTTGTGTTTTTAGTGCTGACTCAGCCGATTAAGACTTATGTTTTTATCAATGATGGACGACCAAGTCACCTTATCATGTATCCACGTCCTGATTTTTTTGTAAATACGAAGCGATAATCTTAATTCATAATTCTCATACGAGAAAAAATTCACAAGGCAAAAATCATTCACCTGAACCGGGACTCGAACCCGGATCCCTCCATTTTCGGCCGAGTTTTAGTCAGATTAGCTACCCAGGCGTCCTCTTACACTGCGAATCTCTGAGAGTTTTAAACGGAATAAGATGTTCTTACGAAATACCGTTCACACAATGTCACGTAGTATTTGTCGTCTACCTATAAGCTACCCAGGGGTCCTCTTACACTGTGAACAGAGCGTCATCCGCAAAAAGTTACTGTTAGTATCTTTCATTATTCTCTATCAGAAAATGAAGAAAAACATGTCCGCTCCGTTTCTATGAGATGAAATGCTTGAGAAGGGTAATAGGAATTTCTGTACAGAAGATATGAATAATTTTAAGGAGTCAGATTCGATATTTATGGCATGCCTAATGCTCCAGTAATTCTCATATCACCACTAGGAAAGGCTTTTCACGAAAGCGGGTGGATAATCTGGAGCAGTGAATTCCAGAGATGTGTCACCCTAACCTCAAACCTTCCCCTCTCCTTCGCCCAACCGCTGCCACCTTCCTTTACTCTCTCTAAAATAATTTATGCAATATGATATTAAGTATTGGGAAGTGTTTTTTTTAGGATGCAAGACATTTCATAAAATGCTAAATTTTTGTAACAGCATATACGCGTTATGGAAGAGTAAAAATGTTATTTTCACCGCAGTTTTCTTGTACATCTCTAAATTTTTCCATGGTCCTATTCGGTGTAGCGGCGGCTAAACTCTCCCTAAACCTCTTACACATTTTGTTGACGGAAGAGGAGGAGCGCTCCTACCTCGGGCCTACACACGTTAGCTAGTCCCAAGTGGCTAAATAATTGAAGGATCACGAGGTTGCGTTGCTATTGCGCAAAAATGACATTCAAACTTCTACGTGTACCTTGCATATGCAGAGGTGAATAACCGATAGTTTCCGAAGCAGCAAATGGAAATAAAGAGCTTCCTTTTATTTTTGGTTTCGTAAGTACGACTAATCAGGTTAACACTGTCAACATGAACGCTCCGCCCCTGATCTGGAGACGGCCACGCTTTCCGGCTCTCTTCACCCACCAATAATACCGACCCCAAAGCACAGGGTTCTTTGACTCTCCGAGGAAGGAACACACTATTATTACACGGAACTATGCATAATCCTGTGGAGGGTCACGTAACTTGCAATTTATGGTTGAGTTTTGGCCATTGTCCCAAAGGGTTTTTCTTAAGTTTTGTTCGAGAAACTTCTTGAAGGGACAACAGATCTGCTGGGAACCCTGAAAGCGACACATTTCTCAGGACCAATAAGGTAAACATTTAACTAAAGAATAGAAAGTGAGATAATGTTTGTGTTAGGCAAGGAAAAAGAAAAGACTGGTGAAAAAACTGGTGAAAACGCTGATATGGAGCGTGGTTTTGTACGGCTCGGAAACTTGGTCGTTGAGACAAGCGTAGGTTATGAGGCTTTTTAAATTTGGGTATGGAGAAGGATGGAAAAAGTGAAATGGACGGAAAGAAAGCTATGGGAGACACCCAAATGAAGTCAGGAACAGTGGATACAGGGCGATGGATTCTTGAAGTCAATGATAGAGGGGATAATGTTGGACGGAATGAAGGGTGGCAGAAAATACGCGGAAGTGAGGAAAGGGTTATTGTAGGGCTGAGGTTGTGTCTTCATCAGAAACCTACCCTGACCGGTATATTACCAAATGATAATGTTTGTGTGCCAAGATTTTTTTTAACTTTCCGTTTTAAATTTAAAGACGTCAAGAAAATGAGACGTTCCAACAAAAGCAGTTAGAATTTATTCGTACAGGCGTAACTTGGTGAAAATCTTACATACTGGGAAAGTTTGATGAGAAATTAACTTTGCGATTTTCACATTTAACTTT
>LYUA01000582.1:249838-265664 GCA_002093875.1 Calopteryx splendens | reverse complement strand
GGAAAATAAAGTTAAATGTGAAAATCGCAAAGTTAATTTCTCATCAAACTTTCCCAATGTGAAAATAGGGCAGCGTTACGAACGGGAAGAACGCGACATGCGTCGTCGTGAACCCAATATCATGAAAAGAAGTCGAGAGTTCAAGTAGTTCAGCCTCTCATTAGATGGACTATATGTGATAATACAAATGTTCGCCAAAGAGCATCTAACTCAGAACAGAATAAAAGTTAAGACACATTAATCAAGTCAAACCCGAACGAGGAGCAACGAACCTGCATTTAAAACGTCGTCCAAAACTGCACTCCCAGTAAGAGTTGGCTGCTCAGACTGAAGTCACTGCTCTGTAAACTCAGGAAAAATGCGGTACATACCGACAAAACATTCCCAACATACCGTAGGTACTCGGATATGACAGCACCCGAATATAACGCGAGGGTTAAAAATTTTGCATACAAAAGAGTAAAAAGTACAAGACGAGAGTATAACGCGAAGGTTAGTATTTTTGAAAATTATAAGAAATTAGGTCTAACTTTGTGCTTATTATAGTTATTTATCGACTAAATTAGGTTGGATAAATTCATATTTATTACGCACGGATTTTATTATATTAATAATTAGAACAAATCTAAGATTAAAACTCGATCTTTAGCGTAAGTAGCGTAGCGTTTAGTTTAGACGTAATTCGTCTAATAAAAATAAAATATAGACTGGTCTAAAATATATCGCAACCCCCCTAATTATTAATCAAAATCTATTAGTATAATAGTCTAATAATATACTAGAGTACCTACGGTAGTTGAAATTTGAATCCCCGACCTTCGGGCCAGCCAAAGAGCCCTACCCACGCAACGGTGTCCGTCCATTCCTTGGAGATCCATATTGCCTTACTTCAACCACTCATATGATCATCACACCGTGGGGTGAAACAAGTCAATGATACACAAGGACCCAGCGGCGGAACCAGGGTGATGGGATTGGGGAGCCAATAAGACTGACTGCATGCTATCCACGAAACACGCGAATCCTGTTATCAATAGTATAGCTATACCGTTAAAAATGCCTTTATAAAAACCTACGTTCATTCATTGAAATAATGGAATATTTTTGGGGAGTGGTTCCATAAAATTACATTAGTTTAAGAATTGGAACCGTAGAGCAACGGAGAAAACTAAATTTCAAAATTCTTTTTTGGTCGCGATATTGCCCAGAATGAAAATAATAAGTGAAATACAATGGTATAGTAGTAAATAAATGAAAAATAAAATGGCAGTAAAATTGAGCGAAATTTAACATAGTCATAATTCTTTGAATTTTATTATACTTTCTTTAATTCTTACACTCCGATGCATATCGCATAAAAGCCTACTCCAGGATAGGACGAGAGCCGAGAACGAGAATAGCACGACGAATGAACTAAAACCGAGGACACATTACGTATTCACCAGTGTTGCAAACATTCCTCCGGCCTGGGATCGTACAGACACTCAAAATTATCGTCTTCCGGTCGCTATTATCGTATGGATCCATTTTTTTTACGAAAAACGCGAGAATCGGTAAATTTTAATATCGCACGTGCGTATAATAGGTTTTAAGATGTTATTAATCTACTAACAGGGATTTAGTTCCGAAATGCGGGAATTGAAATGAATAAGGTTGACACCACCACAGGAAGTATCACGCATGAATGCGCTCTCACGGTTAAACAGCGCAACCTTATTGGCCTTGCACTACGGGGTATTGGAACTGAGAGCACGTACATACAACATTCAACACATCGTGTGTTGATTATCGTTGGTGTAAAATTTTATCTCAATACACCGATCTCCGTTAAAACAATGCGCTAAGGCGTAGGATGACTGGAAGATTCCAGTACGATAACATCCAGCTAATTATATTATAGGTTAAATATAACCTGCTATCACATAGATTTTTAATTTATATCTATTTCGTTTATCTATCAGGAAAGTGTACAGGAGAAAAATGTTCCAATGACATTTTGGATTTCGGAATCTTAAACTTATCTGGTCGTTTTTAATAAATATGAATCTAATATTAATATTAACGGCATCTATCTTTAGGGTAGGTTACTGATGGACACACAACCCCAGCTCAACAATAACCCTAATATAGTTCTTCTAATTATTTTGTCCATCTTGCTTGAATCTCTTCTGCTTCTAATTTTCCTACCCTCATTTATTTATATACGTATTTAGTGTGCTATATGCATAAGTGTAGAAATAAAGATGCTTCAATAAGATCTGAGGTTCCATGCTTGTAAATGTCACACGCTTTATCAATTTAGAAAAAGAGGAATATAAATAATGCTTTAACATGCACACATATATCTACTTTTTCTAAACGCCAATAAGTTTTCCAGCCAGTCGTTAATCGGAATTCCATTCAGATCACATTTGCGCAACCACGAAAATCCTCAAGCGAGGTATTTACTTTGCGAGTGACATCATAGTATCGCCACATTATCCGAAATTTCTAAACCATTTTTTTAAAATACGATGTGTAGCAAATTTGAACTGATCGCGCGTTTTACCATAATCTTGCACACCAATATCGTCAAACGTACTAACGTGTAAAATGTCGTATGCCCACATAATTATCCTACGTGCTAGTAACACTGGTGTGTTAGTTGCGCTGAATTAGTTTCATGGATTTACTAGGTTTTATCACCCTAATTGCATAGGAGAGTATTTTTTTAGTCGATTTTTGAGGCACACTCCATGGCCCTCGGCGAAATAATTAGCTCGGAATGAATATCAAACCGCCAGTTCGTCTCATAAAATTATACATTTGTACACATTTCGGAGACTGACGGGACGCCCGTTGCAGGGGTGTGTATAAAGACCAGTGCAGGAAAGAGGAACTGTGGATGGGAAGAGGATCCGCTGGAGAGTCTCGTGTGTTCGGCAGGGGTTGATGACTATAGAACATTGCATTTCACCCTAGACACTTTTGACGTGACCAAGTCATCGAATCCCACCTATTTTATTTTGAAATGCAGTCGTTCACGGCGATATACGTGGGGTCAGAGTGGTCAGGTGGCGAGGGGACTGCCCCCCTTGCCTACGCCACTGCAAGAACCGTAACGTCACTTTTCGAAATACTATCGCAGGATATTATTCAAGTGCGGCAACCAGGAGAAGTCAGTCACCAACATTAGATTTTTTTAAAAAGGAATGATTTTCGTAAGCAATCAATGATTTCAAACCAGTGGCCCACAACCACTGATGCTCGAGGGACATATCGACCTGACATTTTATTTCGGCCGAAAAAAACCTATCGAGGAAATTATAGGCATTATTTCACCGTTATGAGCTTTTGCACTATATAATGTCAATCTAAATTACATGCTTTCCTATCACAAAACAAGGGAAACGAGTATTTGAAAATTATTTATATTTGGCCTTAAATAGCAAGAACATATTTTCACAATAAAAATCGTGCTAAGTCTTCATTCAACCTTCCGATCCCTTATTTCGTACATACTGTGGCCTACAGCATAAAAAAGATTGGCCACACCTGAATTTAACACGGGAAGTGAAAAAGTACGCAGGATTTGACAAAAAAAGGAATTTATGCATATGATGAACTATTAACAGGCGAAATATCGTGAGAACCCATTCTCCTTATCAATTTTTTACTATTCAACTTGCAGAAAAACAATTCTGATCGGAGGGATCTACTATCGATAATCAAATACTGGTAAGTTGAACATGAGGTTGACATAGCATAATGTGTAAACCTCTACTTAAGTCTGAAAATTTCAATTTTTCTATGCAGGGTTTTTGAAAACTAATGGTAAATATTTTGAAGGCTGGTAGATTTTTCTATTTCAGGCATTTGGCTTCAACTATTTTACTACAGAGTTTTGAAAACACCAAAATGCAGTCTTGCCCCTTTTGCTGCAACAAAAAAAGTCTAGATAAATCACCGGTAATAACTAGGAACCCTGTGTTACTCCCATACCAATCACTACTCATTCTTCCTCTGCTCTCCCTACTTGAGTCACCTGATACATTTATTAGCTCCCAATTAGTCACTTATCCCTCCAGTCTGCTCCTAAATTCTGCCATACTTTTATTAGCTTTCACCATTCCCCTCGGTTAACCCACTTGCTACACTGTGCCACAGGCCAATCCCAATCGGCCCATATCCATAGACAATAATTAAAATCATTATTACTAATAATATTTTAGCTTTGGTTTTCTCATCTTCTTCATAACACAAGATTTTGTTATTGTTTATTGTCAATTTTTTTTATTCATTAAGAATAATGATTTTTTTCTATTAAATTTTACCAAAATACCCTTGGTATTTCTCCCAGGTACTACTTTAAGTGCATGTCAGTAAAAGGGTTTGTTCTCGAAATCCATGAAACACATGAAGACATGTTTTTTCTCTAATCTCTTTACTAAATCTGTAGAGGTACTATCTGTATCTATTACTTTGCTCGCCTTCTTTCCCGAAAATTTTTTCTATCTCTCTATTTAGTATCCCTACACCTAAACTATCTCCATAAACGCCACCTTCCCTTTTCAATTCTATTCTGTCAAGACCAATTTCTTTACCATCAAGTCCTTGGACATGTTCTTTCCACCTTCCCTGAATCTCTTCATATTTCTTTAGCCCACATGGCACCTTGGACAAGTTTGTTCAGTTCTCTGTCATTTATTTTCCATATCTCATCATAGACATTTGAAGCAGATACAGGGAATTTAAATAGAGTAATGATAAAAATAAATATAGTATGATATTTTCTTCACTGATTAAAGATAACTATAGAGTATACTTGTATGCTGAGGACTGTCTTCAATCATTTCAAAAGCTAGGCCTATGATAGCAGCTTATACCCATCATGTTTTGGTCACAAAAACTTGTTTAAACATTTCTCTGACTTTGCCTAGTTTTACAGATCGTTTTCCCCACTTTCATGGTATTCACACTCTTTGGATTCCTTTGATTTTCTTGATTTTGCTCAATACTTTACACTTGGAACTCAGGATAATAATACCACGGTGTACCAAATGCAGGGGTCAACGTTAGAACCAAGATTAGAGCCATGTGAAATAACAATAGTTTTGTGTGTAATATTGATTTGTTGCCTAATGTCACATCAGTGTCTGGCAATCAACCTGGGTATAAAATGGGTATAATATGGATGGGTTTAAACATAATATTTGGACATTATCTTGTGGAAAAATGTATTTGTCCCCTTGAGCCAACCTGCATGAACCGATTTGAATCATTAATGACATTTTTTTACATGATGAACTTTAAGTAGCCACTAAATTTGAAGGCCGTAGATTCATTTACTGATGACTTATGGCTACAATATACTGGCATAGTCCATTTTTTTTGGACTGTCCCTAACTGAGGGCTGACCTATAGTTACCAAAATTTATTACAGGGTTCATTGTATCTATTACTACTATATTGCAGTCTAATTAAAGTAGTTTCATGTTTTCTTCCTCTAAGATAACAGGAAATTAACTCTCTTACATCCTTATTCTAGTTGTTGTGTTCTATTTCACCAAAAACGTTAATTCTTGCTATAGGCCCAACAGGTGATCAAGTCAGAAAATTCAAAGTTAACCAGCTTCATGGCTATCTTGATGTTGTGGAATGCACATTGTTAGGAATTGGGATTTTTAATTTGAGAACTAATGATACAATTGGCCAAATTAAGAATACCGATTGAGTTAAAGAAAATATTTTACTTAGTAAAAGCTATTTATGTATCCAAAATAATATGAAGCTTATCCTTTCCACACGTATGCTAAGCAAATGCAGGATACCAATGAGCAATACATCAAGAAAGCACATAGTACCCAAATAGGTAATTGCTATTAAACTAAAAAGTGATAAGGTGAAATATGTCACCACCTGTATTCTCTTTCTGTAAGAAAAAAGTCACCCTAATTATTTCAGTTGAAGTCAAATTATTCCAAAACATTTTCTTCATGAACAATCCAAATTAATCAAAATTTATTATTTTTGTTACCACATACCTAATACAATATGGTTTTCATTTCATTAAAGCATTAAAACTCCTCTTCAACCACTGCTATAATGTAATGGGTCAATGAAATACCACTTATCATTGAAACAAGAGGTGTGAGCTATTGGCTTCGAGTGATATACAGATGAATCCTAGAGCCAATAAAAATTTATAAAGTGACCATAATCAGGGAGATTTGTTTGTAAAGGCTTGACCTGGAAAGAGCACAATGCTGACACACTGTCTGAAGTCTACCAAAGGCACACAAGCCGGATAACAAAATGAGATCAATCGTTTCAACTATCAACTCTCCCACCAACAAACTCGCAATGTGGCTACCTCTTAATATTAATCACTAGGCTCCAAAGAAATGCTCAGAGTCAAAAACAGCAAAAATTTCATCCATAGCATAAACGCATTTACACTTGCTTCCCTTTGAAAGGACTTAGGACAGTGTATCACCACTGCGCTCTTACAGAGTATTTATGCCTTTATGCACAAATATCCCGGGTGATGGCAACCTTTTTGGCCAAAGTATCGATATAAGAGCATTAAAACTTTTATTGGCTTTTGGATTCATCTCTGTGTCACCACTTATCACTCAATAAATAAAAAACTAGGCTGTAAGGAAATTCTGATACTATCTCTATTTTTAAACACAATAACCTGTCAAATTACATGATTAAATATTCTCTTTCAGGGGGATGGCAGTGAATTATGCATTATTCATGAATCACCACAACAACTGATTCAGAATGTTTACAACATAGCCTTTCTAACTGATATAAAAGGTTATGCCATGATGCAGTTTTCCTGGATGATTTTAAGTCTATATAATGAAGGTAAATTATAGCACCATTTTGAGGGCATTCAAGGAACCAAATTAAAACTATATACTGGATAAATTAATATGTAACTTATATTAACTAAAAAGGGATACTAAGGTAACATAAGAAAATCAGCTTACTCTATTTTGAATTTACAGCAGAAAGCAGCCAATGCATGCTGATTATGATATTATCTGAGAAGAAAGACTTCATGCCATATTAATTAAACCGAGAAGTTCAAAAGAACAATTTCAAAGTAGATTAAAACATTTCAAATTAAGCTTGAAGGCTTAAATTTTCTCTTTATCAAGTAGTTGCAACTTGGGCATGTAATAAAGGAACAATTAATATTTTAATTTGGCAAAAATGCAATGAGGTATTTTTTTAATAAAAACTAGATTTTGCAATTTGGTTTGAACTTTTTTCTGTTGTATATATACAGGCACTTCTCAAAATTGATGAAGATCAGGTTTTATTTTTTGCATGATAAAACTCTCCTAATATTGTTAAATTCTCTTTTAAAAAGATAATGGCTTCCGTAAGTTACATAACTATGCAGGGCTCTTTTTCACAGTCTGCAACCTTACACAATGCAGTCGTCAAATTCTCCTCAGTTATCTTTAAACCCTTAGAGCACTCTCATGAAAAGCCACAGAGTTGCAAACAAACTAAATTCACTTTCAAACATGCTATTATCCTCCAATAATGAATCTGTGGTAGTTTTTAAAGCCCTATGCTTCAATATTCTGCCTCTTTATAATATTTATTTTTTTAATCATACTCCAACTACAACTCCATACAACAATCATTCTCACGGAACATATTCATTTCTTCAAATTTCTCTTAAATATTTCTCATAAAAAAATTTACCTAGTTTCTTTCTTGTCACCAACTTTAATTCAATTTGAACATCTGAATTTCATTAAGTTAATCCTTTCTAAACATTTCAGTCAATTTTCTTTCAGTTGCCTTCTCTTCTTCCATCACTTGAATTATAAATCATTGAATCATCTGATAAAACATGCGCCTAATTTTACTCAACATTATGAAAACAAATATGGACATTCAACATTCCCTCAAAGAGTTGTATATGGATACATGGTCATCATTTAATTGTGTTTTCACACTAAAGCAATGTCTCTAGCTCTTTGTCGCCAAAATAACAATTGCCTACTTTCTAGGGTTCAGTTGTACATAATGAGACTATTTTTCTATTATGACCCATTTACAACAATACAGATAAATCTAGCAGCGCCCATTCAAAAATTCACTGCCTTTATATATATTGTACGATATGTTTACTTAATTAACAGGTGGATGCTATAAATCTCATGATTGCCTGAGCCTGATTTGATACAACTCAGGCAGGAAGACAAGTGTTAATTTCAAACACTATTTATTGTAAAGTATAATCATTTTCAGGAACAGGCATATCACATTCCTTGACGTATTCACTCCATAAAACTTGTTTTGAGTAGAAGTGTTTCAGTAGTAATTCATATGGTGATAGTTGACTCAGAGTTAAATAACCCAGAGGAAAACCTGAACATTTGGGTGGACTAATTAAACTTGGAAAATAAGTTTTATGGTGTATGTGTCATCAAGTAAAACCTCAGTTTTTCCTTTCCGAGCGAAATAATTCCTACTAGTGCGATTAAACTATTTTCTTATTGAACAGGAAACTTCACAAGAGTAGCCCAAGAGATGAACAACAGAATTGCACAAATTATTTCACAGAAAACTGACGCAGTCAATAATGCTACATCCATTGCAAGCAATGACTTCTGGAAATGTGATCCATATCACCACCGTGAAAATATAACTTATGTACAATTGACCAACCTCATACAGGGGCATATACAGAATGAAATTGACATCAATCCAAGTGTAAGTGAATTCCACAGGCATATATCAATAAATTAAAAAAAATCATCATGTTCAAAGAAAAATGATGAAATTATTATTGAAAAATTAAATTCCACTTTTGTATCATAACTAAACTCATGAAATGACAAATATGATCAACTAAAAGGTAGATATTTTAATGAATCATTTTTACCTTAACAAACAGAAAACTGCTACCTTTCTGTTTCGTATGTCTTATATTGAAGCTGTGCCAAAGATTATTTGAAAAAAATATACTTATAACTTTAATGCAAATAGTGGAAAATACTAGTAAATGATGACATAACTTGGGTAAAATACTTTTTACCACAAATAAACTACTGTATTCCTAAAGCCATCAGTACAGAACAGGAATAAAAATAAAATAAATCAGCCATTTTATTTTGGCATAAAATTTGTACTTGTTATGCAGGATAATTTAATATTTGATAATAATAAAAATCCGAAACTTTTAAATGTCTGTGAAAAGCATAAGAAGAAAAGAACCCTTAAAAAATACAAAAAAGTCAAACAGTTGTAATTTTTAAATGACTATCAATGCTAAAAATAATATATAATATAATACTACATTCATTCCACAGCACAACTGCCGTGAGGATTGTTCTCATTACTCTGGAAACACATATGCAGAAGTCAACAGTTGCTATCAAGAACTATTCTGTGACGTACAGCCTAAATGTACTGGCCGCCTATTTGACTGCCGTTTCATAGATTCTGACTCGCATGTGTGTCTCTCAGGTGCAAATTCAACCAGCCGAAAATATAACTGGATAGAGTACAAGAATGGACATACACTGGGCAAAAGACGATCTTGCCCCACAAGCGTAGCTAAAGTTGACAGTTGGTGGTCATGGGTAGTATGGCACTGCTCTTACTGCTTCTGCTTCTGTGATCAACCGGGTCCCATGTCAGATCGCTATTTCAGCCTACAGACTGTCTTGGCACGAGGTGTGGACAGAGACCACCGTGGATCAAACAGAGTGGTTACCGGACTTCGATTTGTAAAAGTCAACAGGGTGATCCATCTGCAGATTGAAGACGGGATAGTCCTGCCCGGAGGCGTAGTGAATTCATCCACAGTGCAGTGGAGACCGATCACGCCCTTCAAAATTGACGACCCAGGCATTGTGAGAGGGGAGGACTACCATGCCATGTCATGGGAGCAGAGAGCCATTGACCTAGATGACCTCGTTGGGCCAGAAGGGAATGTTCTTACAGGAGTGCGACTTCGCCTTCTGGGTTCAAACCTCAACCTGGAGATACTCACAACACCGTTTGACTCTAATTCTGGGAGATTGGGTGGGATTAGCACTTCCAGGTGGACGAGCAATGACAACACTCCTGCAGCAGTCGATAACCCTCGAACGGAATTGAACCTAATTTCTCCAGGTGTTCCAACATCCTGCCCAACACCATCAATCATTGACTCACGCAGTGGCCAATACATCAAATTCACTCATTCTGATATTGACAAGGATGTAGCACAGACGACAGTTCCTTTTATTGATGCCCAACCTGTGGTACCTGACCCTCCTACCCTACTTGCTGGAGCTGGGTTCTACCATAAGGGGAGTCCACATTGTGGAGGGTTTTTGGCTCCTAAAGTGATCACATATGACTACAGTCAAATCTTAAATGAGGACAACATTAGATAATGAGATTTTTCCTCATAATGTTAATCTCCACAAAACACTCATAGCATATATTTAACTGCATTATTGACTACTTATCTCAGTACCTTCATAATGGGAATTCCTGTTTCTGCTCACTCATGTTCATTTCAGAAAGAACTATTTGCAGAAATGAAACAATTGCATCAAAGTGTGAATCAAATCTCAATACATATATATATATATATGAGTGAAGTATATGTGGTTTGTGTATATTAACATGTATTCATAATAGTATTGCAGCTAGATTAATGGATGGCAGTTACAACAATTTCAAAATTGCCTAATGGAAATCAAAAAGGACCGAGATGAAAAAAATACTTTATGTACATATAAAAGAGCAAAAGAAAACAAAATAAACCTTTATATGAAAGGAATAAATTCTAAACAATCTGTGCCTTTTCTTTAAAGACAGGAGGTAGAATATACAATGCACACTTAATAATTTGCAAAATAATCCATAAAACTAAGTTGAAACTACCTAATTTTCATAATTTCCACAAAGTGACAGTCAAGTTGATTAATTTAAATTTGTTAAAATAAATAAAAAAATTTAAACTTCTAATAAACAATGCCAGATTGTATCATTAAAAAAATTAATTTCATGTTTTGAACATTGATTTGAAACTTTATCATACAAAGCACAATGAAAAACTGCAACAAAAAACCAAGATGAATTAATCTTTGAAATAAATATTGAAGGAAAAATTAATAGCTCTTTTATAACTGTACTCTAAATGATCCAGAGTTATCATAAAAACAAATTGCAACTTTATAGTCAGTATGTTATATTATAGTGAAGTGATATGCATTGTTAAGGAGAGACATAATGAAGGTCAGTTACATAAACATTCCTTATTAAATGACAAATCATTCAAGATCAACTGTTGGGGTATTATTTCAATTTCATCACCACCATTCTCTAAGTAACTAGGTACTTTAAATGAAACCTCTCTATTCTCTTCTCAAGTTAAATAATTATCAAGATATAGCCTTTGGCATCTAATGTAACTGGAGACAGTTGGTTAAGAAATTTCATGGCTCTGATTATAAAGATGTAGGCTAAATGCATCTCTAAATCCATTCTATCCACACTGCATCTTCTCCGACAATGTGCAAATATTTTGAAAGAATTACTATCTTCAGGTTCCAGATGCCAGGGCTATAGTCAAGTGGAGCTTTTCACAAAAAAATTCACTACTCTTCAAGGCATTATTATGGAACTATCATCTAGAAAGACAAGCCGATAATTGAAAATCATCACCTACTTGGTAGAGACTATGCGGAACATTAAAGTTGTTGCTTGGTATAGTTTGGATGTCTCTTATTTCTATTTCTGAACCCCAACTAAAAAGACTTTTATTTCAGGATTTTATGATATAACCTATTATATGCTTCCAGGAAATTTGAGCAAAAATATTGATAGAAAACAAGTGAAGAGAAAGTCATCAGAAGTTTCAAGTTTAACTTCCATGAATTTATTCATTTTCACAACTAAAAATATTATTTTTCAAGAGTGGAAAAAAGCTGAGCGTGGATAATAAGTTAATACAGTATTTCGGCAAGCATATTTTCTACCTATGTAGCATTCACGAGCCAGGTTTTTCTGCAGTAATTGAAAACATTTAAAAAAATGTTCTATAGTGCCAATACTTTCCATCAAATTGAAGAAAAAAGCAGAATTTTGAAGTCTTGAGGAAACAATAATTGTGATAAAAGACAATGAACGCAGTTGGTCACAAGAACTTGCTGAAATACACAAGGGTGGAAAAAATGTTTTTGAACATTTTGAAACTTAATGAAAAATTGCTCTGTGATTAGGTAAGTGAAAAAGAAGTGTCTATAAAAAGGAGAGGATAGGAAACGTAATAGTATCGAAACTATGAGAAAGACATTAACCAATTCAATTTCATAATTTAAACATTTCAAACAAGTACTATCTCAACATCTTTTTATGCATTCAATATGGTCAATCCAAAGAAATTATTTTAGATATTCAAGAGAACGTAAATAAAATTATCCACAAGGTTTTAATAATAATAATTCCATTGATAATCTTCTCGTCTATTATGAGAAATAGCATTCATTCTTAATTCCTCATATTTTGTAAAACAAGGTTCGTCAAACCTACAGTTAGTCAAATCAAGTCTCAACCCCTCTTAGGTCACCACCTTTTTAGAAGACAAACTTTTTCTGGAACCAACAGTGATTGTAGAACCATAGACAGGTTCCACTGTTTTTTTAAAATGAGTTGTTTATTTCTTAAAAAAATTAGAACATTAAATTGAAGAGAACAATAATAGTATATGTCAAATTTTATAATGCATTCCATAACCTCATTGAAAAAAATACAAAATACATGATGAATCTGATAACTGAGGTTGTTAATTAAAATTTGGGCAATCTTTCATCAATCTCTTGTATGATGGATTAATGCCAACCATATCTTTTGGCTGCATATGCATAAAGAAAACACAAGTAAATTTAGTTAGCCTCCTCATGGTTGTTTGCAAGGCGATCGTGAATATTTAAAAACTCCATTTGCTACGAGAAAATATCAGACGATTCAATGTTCTTCCTTGAGCAATTTCAATGCACTTGATTTATCCTGCTTGACTACCAGCATTCACGACAGCCTCAGAAGAATCTCGATCAATTTTTCTTTAGCAAAAAATTTATGATATCAACCATTTTAAATTAAACTAATGAGTGGCACATAAACAATAACCTTAGCCCATAAATATATTAAATAAAACTTAGTCAACTCCCAACAACATGCTCTCTTAAGATGAATTCACTCTGCAGCTGCCAATTTCTGAGGAGTAGCAGACTTATTCAAAATCAATAGGAGAATTAGTTACAAATCAATAATAGTGACATGTTTTTTCTTAAGAAGTGATGGTGAAATGATAAACCGAGTCCTGAAAAATGGTTTCTCTGGATTCTCCGAAAACACATTGATAAAAAAATGCATCCACAAAATTTTTTCCAGCGAACAATTCTTAATGGATGAGCCTATGACGAGGATTACTAGCAGTGTGTGCATCCAGGTTAGCACATCATACCAAAAATTAGTGTACAAGCACTCAGGTACCACCAATCCAGGCTGTTGCAAACCACATTTTGATTCAATCAAAATTCTTTAATCACTTTTAAAAATTATGAAAGGTACTCACCTGAACCCTCAATGGATGCATCATCATGAGATGGAGCATGTCTATTCCTGGAAGAACATCTTTCAGAGTAAGGCCTTGCTGTTTGATGGCCTGGCACATAAACACTGAGAAATAGCGATGCAAGGGAAGATGGAAAGACACTTGGAAGGAGTCACTCTGTCAATAAAATGAATGAAATTGGAATTAATACAGGGTTTTTTACCTACAGCACCTACTTACAATTATAATATACATATAACTAATGCATTATCAAATGAAATAACCAAATAATAAATGTATCAGTGATATTAAATGCATTACATAATATTATCAAAATTTTATGAAATAGATGACATTAATGGGTTTATTTGTGTGTGCCACTAAAGCATAAAATGAAGAAACTTTAATCACAACACACTATAGAGAACCGCATGTCGTTGGATTAAAATAAACAACGCACAAAAAAAACCAACTAATGCTCAACAAAATATTTCATCTTTTTAGCTTAGGTTTTACAAAAATGCATTTTGAAAAGGCTAGAAACCAATTCAGCACCACAGAGTAATTCGGGTAGTACCTTGTACATATTTTTGAGTAGTCTTCCTACACTAATGATTCTATCACTCACAAAGTATCAAAATACATGTATATCAGCACAACTGTATGCATTACAGGTTAAATCTTTTTTTTTTAATTCTCTTCTAATCTATTTCTTATCTGGTTCTTGAGAGTTGATGCACAGTCGGACAAGTCTTTTTGCAAGAAGCAAAAAAGTGCCACAACCTTAACAAGATAGTCCTGTCAAACCATGCATATTTATAACTTATGGCCCGAAAAGTTGTATACATCCTAATATATGTGCAAACTGGCATCAATTTAGTCCATGCAAAAGGAATACTAGCTTGATTAGAAAAGTGAAAGTGAGCATGAGGTTTCTTGGATATATTTACTCTTGTGGAACACTAGCGAGAATGTTGTATGAGGCATGGGTACTGCAAAGGCTAATAACTTTGCACACGCTATCATTAATTACTTTTAAAGGTCAATGAAAAGCCTTGGTTGATGAAAACCATGAGGAGATTGCATAAGACTGGCCCATCACAAAACGGACAAGGAGATACCTGGTTAATTGGTACTTGGAATGTGAGAGCCATAGAAAGAAAGAGTTGGTGAATAAAATGATTGGGAGATGAATGCCTTGGGTGCATGTGAAACAAAGCACAATGGTGCAATGCTTCTGAAGTGAATGGCATAGGACTTTGGTCAGGAGAAGATGATAGTGAGCACAAGCTTGGAGGATAGCATATGATGATTACAAAGAGGAAAAGAATTTAAGCAACAATGGAGTCAAAGAAAGCAAAGCAAGAAAAAGTAATGAATGCAATTAAGAATAAGAGTGGAGATATTGCCTGGGATGAATACTGAGTTACAAGACTGTTGGAGGGAGCATTTTGAGGATTTATACAACTGTAACCTAAATGAAGTTAATGGTGGGAATTATTCTAAGGTAATTGCTATAAGCAAAATTGAGCTTGTTAAAGCAGCAAGAATTTTGTATACCTTGGCAGGATATTTGCAAAAGATGAAAAGGCTGAAAGATGCACAAATGTAAGCAGGAAAGTTGTCGGTAGTTTGTTGTATTGATATAAACAAATGAATGTGTGAATTAACTTTGTTTTCCACGAATGATTTAATGGGAATTAAACATGTTTCATTGCAGCATCTTTAAGTGTACATCTGAAGATGTCATGATGCAATTTAATACGGAGGAATTCCACCAAATGATGCCTGTTACCCATTGAATTGAAAAAACGGTAGGGCATAAAAGTGCTCTCCTCCCCACATTATCATTTTGTAGTGAAACATGGGCATCCCAGGATAAGCGTCAATGCTAAATAAATGCCGTGGATACTTGAGGAGTGTTTATGGTATAAACAGGGTAGGTAGGGAGGGGAATGAGTGGGTTATAAAAAAATGTAAATTCAATGCTCCAATTACTGACAAGTACTAAAGAAGTGTGCTCAAGTGATCATCATGATGAAATAATGGATGAGAGTTGAATCATCAAAGAGATACATGAAAGAAGAGTATATAGCTGGAGAGGTATTAGTAGATTGAGAAGGTCATTAGTGAGAGTGGCTAAAGTGGCTCTCAAGGCAAAGAACATTAGAAGTTTCAGGAACAAAAGAGTATGTCTATGCCGGCTGGGTTAGCTTGGTGGGCATGTGCTCGCCTGCTAACCCAAGGGTCGTGGGT
>LYUA01000582.1:158360-182772 GCA_002093875.1 Calopteryx splendens | reverse complement strand
TTCTATGACTTGTTCTATACATGAATTACCATGTCCTAGAACTAATAAAATTATTATTATATGTGCTTTCAGGGCTATTATTCCCTCTAATCATACTATTTAGGACTCATTTAGCTTTCCTTCAGTTTATGAACAAAATAACTAGACATAATTTTGCTGTAATTTCAGTTTAATGTTAGCTATTGTGGCAAGATTCTGATTTCAGATGAGTGCATGTATGGATCAATAAGATGGTGATAGCAGATAAAAAATAGGATGAGATACATTACATACATTATTGCTGTAAATCTTTAACAATTGTTGTATTTTAAAAATACTTCTAAAATATATCAGCCAACTATGTACTCCTTCAAACAATACAGAGACATCAATGATCACACCATGACCTTTAAGGACATATACAGTTGTACTTCTCAAAAGATAAAATGCACACAATTTACACCTGTATCACAGGTCTATTGAGCAATAAAGGATAATAACTAATATGATTTAATATTTAGTTAACAACATTACATATAGTCAATCCTGTTTGGGGTTTTATTCAACAATTTTTTGAAGGCTACATTGATAACAGATCAGATGATCATTGTTAAAGTCACAAAAATAATTAACATAATTACAGTCTTACACAAAAATATAGGTACATCTATAAAACTGCAAAAAGGAAGGCTATGCAAGCTACCAAATTTAAAACAAAACTTTTTTTCATATGGTTAGATATATAGTATCTGGAATTAATCAGGATTTATAAAACAAAATTCAAGGCATTATCACAGAAGAAAACTTTTCTGAAAATGTAATTTTTTATATATACCTAAATAACATTTAAGAACCTTTTCCATTTGGCTCAAATGAAAATGGATGCACTTCATGACATAATAGACACTCAGATTCATACCAATAAAACAGTTCTTTAGATTAGACAGCTACTATATAATAGATCCAGGTAATAGTTGAAATATGAAAATTCAGGAGCAGCAGAATTTTCCAAAGTAAAAATTAAATATTTAGGAGTAGACCAATTTTATTACAATTATGTTCAAGTGAAGATAAAAAATCCAGAAATAATGGAGTGTATTGTGATGATGTTTCGGTTCAGTAAACCAGTACTCAGATGAGCATATGAAAAAACAGGTATGACACCAAAACTGATTTCAAACATTTACATAGATGTACAAATATTTTCAATACATTGGTACCAACATGGAAATGTCAAGATCTGCTGTTCGGCAGAAAGCATCTAATAAGTATCATAAGTATGAAATAGTAGCTGAAAATATTAAATAATACAAATGGACCATTTGCCTTTACTGAATTTTTTGATTCACAAATATGACCAAAAGCAATCTTGACAAATAGTATAAGTTCTCTTTTGGGGAATAATAAGAACCATCTCTAATACCTTACAACCAATTGTTCATATCACAGTAATTTTCATTCAGACATGAATGAATCTCCCACTTTTTCATTGCTTTCACTAAAAAAATCAAGTTTAATTAAATGGAGAAGAGTGGTAGAATTCTCTGGCTTACTGCAACCCAACCCACAAAAATGACTGAGGATTTTCAGAAATAATCAATAATTATCAGCACTGTTACTGAATGTTCACATAGACATCAATATTCTCACACAGATGTTTCTGGATTATTTTCCTGTTTTAACTCATCCATTCTTCTAGAATCTTTTTGGAAGTTTCCCTTATCTTCATCATTATTTTTTCCAGTAGATGTGATGCAAAAGACATCCTTTACTTCTGCTTTGGATGATCCTGCTAAGCCAAATACACTAATAGTAGCTTGAGATGGTTTGCAGATAGTATCTCCTTCATCACTTGAATTCTCACTCAAATATGGAGTACCATTTCCACCTTTATGTCTTTCATGCCTATGGTCCTCGGAAAGATGTTTCTTTTCTTTCATGCTTCTCCTGTGGTTCTTAAAATCAGTCAAAATGCAGATTCGTGGGAAAGAATTACTCTCCCGTTTATTATCCTTGTAGATCTTCCTTTTACAACTCCCTGTCAAACTGTGCAAGTTCTTTGCCATTCCATTAACTGAAGACTGTGGTGTAGGAGTTTTGCTACCACTAACCTTTCTTGATTCAAAGAACAAACATGGGGCTTTTGAATCATCTTCTACAGGTTGAAAGGGTGGGAAACCATAGGGAGAACTGGAAAGGGGGATTTTTTTATAAAAACTTTCCTTTTCATCACCAGCCCAAGAGTGAACATCTCTAACTTCTTGCTTCGTCTCTCTCTCTTTGTTCAATATACTCAAAGAAAAGGCATGATTCATTTCTCCTGGATTTGCGCCATCATCAATACTCCATTCCGATGGGGTTGATGTTTCTGATATCAGAGGGGTGCTCTCGTTCCCCCATTCATCAGCTTCCCCATCATACCCCGATGCAAAAACATCATCTTCCAGAGAATGCTGATGTTCTAAGCCATCTTGAGGACTTATTTCTGCAGTCAAAAGCTCATTTTCATTGTCATATGTGTTTTTAACTGTTTGACAAGCTTTTGATGACCCACATCCTAATTCATAATCCCAATCAGCTGCATCGGGTGATGAGGTCTGTACTACCATCATACTTTTAAGTAGTGACGAGAGAGAGTTTTTGGAAGACCTTATACTTGAGTTGTTATTGGAAGAACTTTTTCCATGTGAAGAATTCTTTTTTTCTATCATGGCCTTGCTAGTTGTATTGTTGTTTTCTGATTCAACTTTTCCCTCAGACACAACACCTAATCCTCCTCTGGTATCTCCAATATTTTTAATCAAACCACAGGTGGAATTAGATGATTTCTCTTCAAATGCTGATATTTTTTCGTAACCAGCATTTGTCAGACCAGAAGGAAGTCCTTCTGTAACAACACTGGGGACCTTTTCTTGACCAGCTAATATTTTTTTCCCCAGGCAAGTGTAACCTGAGGGAAGGAATAGAATAAGGAGCACTTACAAAAGATTAATTCACAGAAATTATGAGAGTATTTTTTTAAATAGCATCCCATTGGAACACTTTTAACAAATTTCTGTTACTCAACTCTTGGTAAAAAAAAAACAATATTTCCAGCTGCTAACATGATTTCCCCAACCAGGATTTTTAATCTTTATTTAGTTTAATCCCTTTTTCATACATTTTTAAGTTTGACAAGGAAGAGTTTCTCATTCAAACTTCCTCAACTTTGATTCCCGAGTTTAGATAATGGGAAATGTTATTACCATTGCATGAAAAAGTTTTTAACTGAAACTACCCTTAACACCATAACAAATTATCACAACCTATTTATTACCATACAAATCAAAGTCAATTTTTCAGTTAAAAAACTACATGAAAATTTCATGAGCCTGGCATGCAAATATGTATTCGAATAACTCACATGCAGGACCACTTTTTTCATATCCTCAAATGCAGTAAATTTCATATACTTTAATAAAGTAAAAGCATAGCAGGGAGTTCTTAGTATCTGTATAAGTAGGGTTTTACATATACTTTCTGACTATGAAAGCAGTTTCTAACAATTAGGCACATATTAGAACTTCCTAGATCTATGCTTTGAAGACCCTTAGTCAAAAAACAATATAATTACTCCATTTGCAAATACTTCCCTCTGATTAAATGCCCAAACATAACCAATTATTACTATTGGTATCAGGCACAATTGCTTTAGAAGTATACAGCTGTTAAGAGCAACAATTATTTTGAATTGATGTCTTCACTATCTCCAAATGATCATTAAAAAGAATTGGTTTTTGTTACTGTTACATGGGGACAGGGATGTCATTTTAGTTTTTGCTTAGGGAGGGGGAGGCAAGAATTTTTAGAAGACCTTATAGACATTGTTTGTAGTACACCCTTCCCATTCCTCTGAAATTTCCTAAGCATGTGTAAAATTATAATATATTAATATAAATATCACAGTTATCACATTTTTATTTAGTTGTAAAACTCATTTGGATTAATTTTAAACAAAAATGTTAAACTTGGAGGGGGGAATTTGCTCTACCCTACCCTCCCTAATGACGCCTCTGCATAGGGAATTAGCATACTACCCACTGAACTAAGATAAGGAGTGGCTGTATAATCATGAAGCATGAACTGTTGCATTTATTAATATCTAAAATGAGCATTTATTGCATGGAATATTTCATCAATGCATTAATGAAAAGATATGATTATTCAATGCCTCTTTGCAAACAATATGACATCTGAAGAAAGCCATAGCTTCATTATAACGTATCCTTGGCATCATGCAACCTGTAAGTTACAGGGCACCAAACTGCTTGCACAAGTCTGATACATTACTGATAGATTTAAATTCTTTTTGTTTTCTATAAACCACAATTCATTTAAAATAACCAAATTAGTTCACTGTTACCCAAGTGGAGCCTAATTTCATTTTATCACCAAATTTCAATTGCACCTATTAAGACATTTTTGTGTGATGTGAATATAAACAAGCAAGAAATTAGACAAAATGTGAAGAAAATAAGTGTGAGGAAAAACAGTAAGAAAACAAAATGTTTCAGATTAATGCAAATATAACATGTTTCTACACTAATATTTCAATTTTCCATTAAAGTTATGGTGCTTATGGAGGAATTCACGAAGGGACAATCCCAGGCAGTAGTGGAATTGGAGAGGGTTGGAAAACTGGAAGAAGTGTATAAGACTGGAAAAATTCTGACTAAGAGCGGAAGGTTGTACATAGAAGAACTGTATTGCTTGAATAAAAACAATGGGAATATCAATTTGGAGGAAGAAGAGGCATGCGAGGAGGAGAATGCCAGAGTTCCAAAGACACTGAGGAGTGAGGTAGAGCTATCGCAGAACTGAGGGACAGGAAGATGGAGGGTTTTGATGAAATACTGGCAGAGGTACTTAAGGCCTTAGGAGTGAGTGCAATGCATAGGTTGACAGAACTAGTCAGCAAGATATATGAAACAGGAGAGGCCAGGGATAATTTTTTAAAGACAATAATGGAACCCCTCCCAAAGAAAGGCAATTCTCAGGCTTGCAAGGAGATCCATACAATTAGTTTCATAACAGATGTGGCAAAGGCAGTGGTCCAAATAATAATGAAGAGTATTGAGGGGAAGATAGAGGAATCATGGGAGAGGAACAGTTTGAATTTAGTAGAGGAAGGAGAACAAGGGATGTCATAGGTTGCACGAGAATGCTGACAGAAAGGGTGCTGGAGGTGAACTGAGCGATGTTCATCTACTTTATTGGCTATGAGGAAGCATTTAACCACGTGAAATGGTAAGTGCTATTAAAGATTCTAAAAGAAATAGGAATGGACTGGAAAGATAGAAAATTAATAAAGGAACTGTATAGGGGGCCGAGAGTAGTATGAGGTTAGAGGAGGATGAGAATGATGAAATGAATACAGGAAGGGGTGTAAGACAAAGGTGCTGCACGCCCTCAATATTATTCAACAAGTACGTAAAAATTGATAGAGAAAGCCTTGGATGAATTCGGTGGGATAGTGATAGATAGGAAGGAGATAGATAGGAAGGAGACTGTACATAAATGAGACCCACAATGTATATAAATATGCAGACAACAAGGCTGTGATAGCAGAGAGCTAGGAGGAGTTGCAGAGAATGATAGAGGAGATCAGGATAAAGGGAAATGAGTTTGGAATGAAAATTAACATCAGCAAATTGAAAGTGAAGAAGATACCAAAGAAGGATGAACCAGTAAAAATAGAGTTAGAAGGGAAGACATTGGAAAAAGTGTGATCCTTCAAGTACATGAGAAGAAACGTCATGTAGAGGGGGAGCTGTAGGTAAGAAATTAGAAGTAGGATTGCTCAGGGAAAGGAAGTGTTCAGGAAGATCCAGGAACTTTTGACAGCCAGAACCATAAATGTAGAATTAAGGAAAATATTTGCTAGACATTTCATATGGAGTGTTGTTTTATATGAATCTGAAACATGGATGATGAAGAAGAAAGGTATATTGAAAGCTTTGACATGTGGCTGAGATGAAGGATGGAGAGGATTAGATGGAATGACAAGGTTAGAAATGAGGAGGTTTAGCTTGGTTGAAAGCTCCTTGCACCTTGATGCACAAAACGGCAGTGAGTGTAGGGGAAAGTATCTTTAGGGTAGGAAACCTGGATGGGAAGGTGACCCTTTGATGAGGATTAGAGGGGAAAGAAAGGGACTGAAAACCCTGGAAGTCCCAACGGAAAATTATCATTTCACCCACACACTCCTGCCTATGCAGTCCTTGGAAATAATATCACTTGGGCCGAAAATGGGTTTCTGCACACATGCCAGGAACTTTTAACAAGCTATACTAAGAAGGATTTGGAGAGGAACAGGACATTCTGAAAAGCATTGGGAAGAGGAAGGCCAGTTGGATAGGACATATCTTAAGGAGGGACTACTTGCAGAAGGTCATCATAGAAGGAAAGATTAATGGGAAGAGAGGAAGAAGGAAATTTGGCAAGCTGGTGGATATAAATAGAGGAAGAACATATGAATATTTTTCATGGGAAGCACAGGATAGAATCCCCTGGAGACAACATTTCCATTGAGAGTTGTCCTAGGATAGATACACAGTGATGATGATGGTGCTTCAGCAATGCTTGAAAGGATGTTCTTTCAATATATTCAATATGTAAGGTACGTAAATGATACTTTCCTATACATATAAAAACTAGCTAAATACTAAAAAAATTTGGAGAGGAAAAATTACAGAATTTCTAAAACCAGATGCACACTTCCACAAAGCAAAAAAAGTGGACATTTACATATCAGTCTAACCCTAGGTCTGTTACAGGCCTGCAAGAGTACACTTTTCTGAATGCTAGAAAAAAAAATTGATCCCCTATATATCACAGAAAAGAAACAATGAATGCAACTATATAATTTTAAAAACTAGTATTTATTTAAGGATGATCTACCTTGAAGAGTTAGACCCCTTGTAAATGGTCTCTAAAAACTATAACATACACTTTTGGACTTTTGATATATTTATGAAAAATTTAAACAACCTCACTCAACACTTCCATTTTCAGCAGCTAATAGTTTCAACTGCACCACCTCATCCAAAATGTTTACTCTTTCCACCTCCATTAGTATTCTCCATTTTATATCAAAACCTTCAATATCCTCAAAAGTCATTTCTCTCGGGTCATTTTCTTTTCTTAAAGTTCATCTTCATGAAAGATATTACGATTCACACCATGTTAAAGTCTTCACTAATATTTTATTTTTGTCACAACTAAGAGTACTTATCAGTAATTCTCTCCTTTTTAGTTGCTTCTTTATCTAATCCAATTTTCCCAGTCCTAATTACAGTGTTCTTTCTTTCTTACTCTTTCTGCCATTCTTCATACAAAATAGCCTGTCCAAATACCTAAATTTTTCCAACTACTCTAATTTACTTAACTACTGTTTTAATACTAATCATACTATTATTGTTTTTTGAAATACATATAGTTATGTACTTTTATTGTCTTATTATTTATCCTCAGTATATACATGTAATATTGATCCCTATAGGTGCTCAACTATTACTGTAAAACCCTTATCTGACTGATTAAAGCTTTAATAATAATGTTTATTTGTCCAGGGTTTATAGCTATAATACATACACAATAAAATATAGGACATGCCATTGTCTTAGGCCAAATACAAGAGAATCATAAAAGAACCAATGTTGCTTAGGTAATGTCAGAAGACCTAACTCACTTAATCAGCTTCCTACTTATTTTCCTTACCCTATTAATGTCTCTCTTATAATTTCTTTGGTATTGATTAAAACCCAGAGGAAATAATGCACACTCTGCCTATCAATGTCCTATCTAATTCTCCTTCTACCACTCTTAAGCATTCCATGCAATGGGTTGACTCAGATCGATTTGACTTGGAACAGCACTGCCTCCTACTATAAAGATACACAGGTTTGATACACAAGATGCAAGTTTTGGCCCATGCATTGCGTCGGAAATTGATGCGGCAATATCCACAAATTCTCAAGAGGGCAAAACGGGTTCAGGTCATTACAGTCCATGAGGAAATACAGTCTTGATTATTTTGTGTTGTCACTGCACGATCGATCTAGTGCACAGGCATAGGCTGATGCCAAGCTGAACTATCCCATTGCGAGCTGATCCAGTGCACCCCCTACTCATGCAGTCCAGCTCATGTAGAAGCTCTGAACAAGATATCTATCTCTCCAGTCAACTCCTATGTTCCGCAACATTTTCACTATCTTGGTCCAATCTACTCTGTCATAAGAATACTTGAAATCCAAAAAAAGAAAAAAATTGTATTTATATGATCTTCATTTCTACATGTTCTATATTCCTTTCTGTCAATACTAAAATGACATCACTCATTCCCCTCCACATCCAAACCCAACTGGCCTTCTGCTAAGCAGCTTTATGGCTTGTTCTCCAGCCATTTGCAGTTAATTCTTTGCTATACCTGAAATTAAATCTGGCCCTATGGCTCTCACGTGCCACTGCTTTATTTTGTGGGTTGGCAATCGAAAGAGACATAAAATAGTCTTCTGGCTGAATCCCTTCCTCATAAATTCCAACACCTAGCCAAAAAAAATCTTCCCTCATTTTTTCTCTCAACCCGTAAATAATACTTAGGGGATGTTATCTGTTTGTTCCCAAAGCCTTATTTCTCATGATGCCTTTCCTATCATACTAGCAATCATTCCTCCACCTAACCTATCCTGATTGTACATAGCATTAAACTTGTCTATATGCAAGGTACTGGGCTATTATCTTAGCCTTAAAGTTCTACCACATATATTTTTCACCTTCCCTTAATGTGTAATTAATAAATTTCCTGGCTCAACTTTTATGGTTAGTGTCATTGTTTTCCCTCTGTATCTTATAACAATTATTTCTCTTTATTGCAGAGTATATCTAATTTTCTCTTTTAATTTTCCATATCATCAAATTGATCTTTCTGCCAAATCTCCCCTCTCCCATTGAGCTCTCCCCTTAGTTTATTATTCAATTCCATGCTCATGATCTTTCTTTTCCCTTCAACTTTCCTAATCCCTCCTGCAGCCACTAGATAATTGTTACAACCTATTTATTTTCTTATATATGTTCTACATTCTATAGTTAAACATTAAAAGGTTTCATACTATGTGATTTACTTTTAGTTCTTGTAAGTTGAGAATTCTACAATACCCTATCGACAACATAGCATTGGAGACAGATTCCAAAATTTCTTCAGAGTAACCTCCCATAAATATTTTGGTTGAAACTAACTGCGATTGTGCACATGCATATGGAATGCATCCACGGATAAAAGTCTTTTGATGTAGGAAAACTGGGGTTTGATGTGTAAAATTCCCAATTTTCTCCTGTTATATTACTTGTAAAACTGCTTTTCATTCTGTAATAAATATTACAAAGATAAGGGATTTGAAAAAAATGGTTAAGTTGCATCTGCCACCCAGGAGGTTCAAAGAAATTAATGAAATTGCAATGATAGTTTAGCAAACATTTTGGCTGACTCATATTTTTACTGGTTAAGAAGATTATTCTTGTATCCCCGATACATTTAAAATCAACATTAATTTCATATAATTTATGTGACATTGTACTTGGGCACTAAAATTATTAATAAAGTTTAGCATCTTGCAACTTAATAATAATAATGTAATTTAATTGGAGCGAGTTAATTCAGCAGCATGATCACCCATATGTATGAACCAGGAAAGCTGCAATGGGGCCTAAATAAATGGGTTTGCACCTATATAACTAACTCTGAACTACATAATTGGTAAAAATCCTACTTTAAGTGTTTTTAAGTGCCAACTCTAGACCTTATTACTTGCTAAACTTCATTACTCCATAAATGACATCTTCAATGATAAAATCTTTTTATGTATACCTAAATATTTTTCCTTTTTCATTGTATTGTGAATTTTATTGAAATGACTGAATTTGTGTGTAACCTGCCTTAAATTGATGTATGATCTTGTATTTTCCCAGCGAATAATCTGGGTGAAGTTGGGAAACCCTAGAGAACTTCACCCTGCCTTACATTGATGATGTAGGGTGACATGCCTTATACAGTGTACAATACATTATAATGAGTCTTGGGAAAATAAAGCATCATTATTGTTATCATTGTTATATGCGTATTTTGCAAATTAAAATAACACAAAAGAATATTGGCATGACCCCATGAGAGGGAAATTTAAATCTTTTTCAAGTAACTTTTACATCCATTATATCTCGTGGCTTCCTACCATGGAGAGAATAAAATATGATTTCATACTGCAGAAGTATAAACAAACTGCATATGGTTTAGTTTTGTTTGTACTTTCCAAAAGAAGGCTTATCATAAAAAAACTAGGAAAAATTACTGTGCACGCCTATTTTTAGGCACATAATTCTCATTTCCATATTTACAGTGATCTGACAATGAACATCCACAAAATATCCCTCTTTAACTATGCTCATACATATTTTCTATAGTGATAGTATAGCGAAATCCAATGACACATGTGAAATTTTCCTTACCGTGGTTCCCTCGAAGCCAAGATATCTGCAAACCAATTTGCAAAAAGGTCACCCAATTTTGGCTCAGTGGCCTACCGCACAGGGATTTGTAATGACATGATTCCAGCTCTAACCAAGGTAAATTGCTGGGAGCACAAATTGATGTGATGAAAACATGGGAAAACTCTGGGTTTAGATTTCAGTCATGCCATATGAACCAACAGAAACTTAAAAATTCCCATCAGTAGAAAGCTCTACTGCCACTGTGAGAAATATTCGGCCCTCAATTGCAAAAACACTTGACATCTTTGTTATGAGGTGTGAGGAAGTGGTTTGGAGGTGAAAAATGGGTAAAAATGTTTGCAAATTCAGAAGTATAATGGAGAAGCATTTGCAAGTAAAGATTGGAAATCTGGACACCATTTATTTGATAAAATAAAAATGTTTTGTTTCCATGAAGGAAGCCATGGTTTGTTGCAGCTGTTCCAGTTCAAATGAACTGGGTTTTGGATTCTTCAATGAATAACACATATTACCATGGGGCACAGATAGATTTTGAGAATTCAATTTCTAACTCTAACTGAAATGGTCAATCATCATGAGTAACTTTCGCTTAGAAATAAAAAAAGAAATAATGTATAATCAAAGATGAAGCATGTCTGTCATTAATGTTATACTTGTATACATGAATATAGGTACTTCATTGTGATGGGGTTAACAAAAGGATTTCATATTTGTATCCACTTCGTACCGTGTACTAGTATCACCATGGTAACTCTCTAATACGACATGGAATAGAGGGAGTTGGACTATTTACTCTGTAGTGGAGGCACGTGGTGGAAGATCATCCAACTGCCTAGACTGAAAATCAATGACCACACCTAGACATTTCATGGTTGTCCTGGTTTCCTCGTGCTCTCATTATTACCCTCTGTACTTTTAACACTTCATTTAGTATTTTCATCATCGTATACAGCTCAATAATCATTTTCTTTCTCTGGCTGTTCTGATGGCTTAATGGCTAGACACTGTCTTCAGCCCTATGCGTGATAGAAATTTAGTTTCTGCCTTGGGGTAGTGGAAAAACCGATGTAGGCAGATCTTTCTTTTATGTTGAAGTGGGCTTTGTGGGGTTTTACTTAAGTGGAAGTATGCTTGGAACACTTCGAAACCAGTGCGTAATATTTTATTAGAAACGATATTTTAGTTTCCAGTAATGGAAGATGAAAGTATTTCAAAAGAACACCTAGATGAAGATATGGTAAATTATCTATGATTGCTAAGTAATGTTGATGAATCAGAGGAAGATGACTTGGATTGGAAGCATCTGAATGACCAAGAGGATACCAATTCTGATGACTGCGGCATTTTGTCACTAAGAAAGAAAGCAAGGATAATAGGGGAAAGTGATGAGAACTATAATAGCAGTGATGAGACTGATCCAGTTCTAACATCCGAGTTCATTGTATCCTCAGAAGACTGACACCTGAAGAGCTAATTCCTTCAGTTATGCTGAATTGTCGGGGCCTAAGGATGCACCACCATGGGACGCTATGGCATACTTTAATTTTTTTTTCACTTGGAATGGAATTTATTTTTGCAGGAAACTAACAGGTATGCTGTGCAGTATCTAGCTACCATAAACAGTTGTCTCCAAATTCAAGAGTGAGGCAATGGTCGGCAGTGTCAATACCTAAGATGAAAGCATTTATTGCAATTATATTAGAAATGGGCATCTTAAGAAGGCCAACCATCTTTTCAAACTGGGAAAACAAATCTCACTCTATACCATGGTTTGATAAGAGGATTTCAAGGAATCATTTCTAATTAATTTTAAAATGTTTCCATCTCACAGACAATGGCATACTCTTCCAACCAGGTCATGTAAATTATGACCCTGCTGCAAAATTTCAGCCAATTGTTGACCATACAAACCACCTATTCTGTCATCACTACACACCCCACGGGCACCTTAGCATTCATGAAGCATTAGTTGAAATGAAAAGCCATTCACAGTTGCTACAATATCTGCCTAATAAAAATCATCATAAATGGGGAGTAAAATTCTGGATGCTGTGTGATTCAGTGAAGAACTATTGTCTAACCTTCTATTGTTATTGTGGTGTGAAAAACATAAAAGCTAAAAAATACTTGGAAGGACACGGACCATGTTTTGTGGTGGTAAAAAAAACTTTTGGGAAAGTGAATTTATTTCCAGAAAGGGTTTCATTAAGTCGTGGAAAATTTTTTTTTACTAGCGTAGACTTAGCACATGAGTTATAAAAAAAATCAAACATGTTTGACAGGAACACTGCGACGAAATAGAAAGAACACTACCAAAGAACTGAAAGACAAATTTAGAGTAGACACAAGAAAATATTACAGAAGTGGTGAAATTATTTTTTTAGGACAAAAGGAAAAAAAAAGTCCCAAAAGAATCTAGTTCTGCTGCTTTCCACAAAAGCAACAGCAGTAAACACACATCTGACTAGGAGGAGGCATGTAAAGACATAGTAAGGCCACAAATCATAGATTTGTATAATAGATACATGGGTGGGATCAATAGTTCAGACATGATGGTGTATTCCTATTTGGATGAAAGGTGAAGTGTAAAATTTTGAAAGGTTGATTTTTTTTGCATATTTCCCCACATGGTGCTCAACTAATTTATAATGCACAAAGAGAATAATGTCATGAATATAATGACAAGACTGCGGTACACAAAGTATTATCCAGGTTCTCAAAATGGAATGGCTCGGGAAGAGAATGAGCGAGGAATCTCAACGTGCAGTTGGATCAAAAGCTGGATTGCAGCAACTTCAATGCTGGAAGGAAAAAAATGTGCTATTTGCAGTGGAACACGTGATCAAAAAATAAGCAGGTCTGGAACAGTCTGGAGGCATTTCAAGAAAGGTGTGCACGGAGTTTGCCTTGTTAACCAAAGTGCTAAGTCTGTGGAAAAAAATTGCATTGGACCACACATCGAAAACAGTTCCAAGGTTAGACTAACAAAAAATCACGTGCAGACATTTACAAAAAATATATAATTCGCTTATTTTAGAGAATTTACCTAGGATTTATCCAATTTTATTCTCTGTTAATCATCAAACTTAAAAAATAGTAGCTTCATAAGAATAAGTGAAATTAAAAACAATAAGCTTTTGTCTAAATAGCAAACTTTTGTCAAAAATATATTGCTAAAATGCAAAAAAATGCTTTATTTTGGTTAATGGATCAAGTGATTTCAAAATTTAAGCTGTTAACAATTACTACCTCCAAAGTAAACTGCAAGCTAATCTCTATATAAATGACCTCAATATTTTTACCCTCAAGAGTTACATTTTATTAAAATAATCTTGCCATTTCTTGCTGGTACTACCCAGAGTAGGTGGCATTAAGAGGGTTGCAAACCATGAATTAGATAGCAAGTTATCTGCTTTAGTGTAAATCCATAATTTATTCATTATGTAATTCTCATCAGCCTCTTCACAAAGTTATAGAGTTCGAACAAAAAATAAGACTATATATAGTTTAGAATTATTGATGCTACCACTGAACTTATTTAATCTAAATTTTTATTTTAGGAACCTGATTTTATGCAGTTCCAGCTCTGTACATACTTCACCACTATGTTATTTACCCTAGAAATAAATTTTGTGAAATTATTATTGCAGTAAAAATTAAATAACAATATTGCATTCCTAAATGCCATAATAATTCATATGGCCATACTGTATTCCTACCCACCATTCTTTTGTATTCCATCAAACACTTTTTGTAGAGGACATTTCACACTTCATTATCTTGTTTGCACATGCTTCAACAGTGGATAGTAAACAATGACAAAAGGGAGACATGTGAAATGGTATCTGCTTTGTCATTATATATCAACCACATACAAAGTAGATATGATGAGCCCTGTGCTATCCGGGAAATGCTAGTACGACAGGAAAAGAGAAAGATGACTGCAGAACTTTTGGTTTGGGTGAGATTTTTCACCTATGAGCAATTCTGCACTCACCCATACTTGAAATTTGTTTATTTCACACTTATAACTGCTGCAAAGTTTTGCCTCATTCTGAATAGCGAGAATTTTACTACATAAATTTTATGGCATAATAAATTATGCATAAAGCTAAAAAGCAATGCTATATGTCAGAAGACTGCCACACCTGAATGCAAAAGAAAACATTCAATCCAACTGGAATGGTTTAAAAAAAATAAAATAGCATGCAAGCAGAATAACTTTATTTAGCACATAAATATTTGCTCTGCCAGGATGTTATAACAACAAATGAGGTTCAGAAGGGATCAATTCACAAATTTTCTGTTTGCTACAGAAAAAGTACAGTAATCAAATGAAAACATGCAGACCTCCTAATTTCAGAGGCAAGGAAAAACAATAAATATAAAAGAATGCCCACCAAGGAAAATTAAATCTGACATCAATTCTCAAATAAAATATAAATGTGTCAACATGGAGAAACAATTTTAAATCATGGCACATTATTGGTTTCAATTGTAAAACTGACTTACTCATTTCTTTAAACAATGTAATTTTTTATAAATAGGTCATTGATGAAGGCAACAAAATATAAATATGAAGGCATCAATATGTGAATATGAACTCTTTCAAGGGTAGCAGCTACCTAACGAAGATGCATAAAAAAATATCATCCAAAAATGCATAGTTTGGAAAATGGTCCATAATGATTAGTATGTACTCTATGACTGCACAAGATCCCCAAAGTTTAGAACCAACAACAATTGTACACAAAAATCCAAAGTTCTGCAGCAATGACAGTATGAGCACATGATCACACTTGGGAACTTCAGACAATACTGATGAGATGTAAGAAATTAAAACATGATTGTTTTTTAAAATATAAATAAGAAAGTGTTTATAAGGCCACTCAAAAAGAAAATCAATGGATATACCTGATGAGTAATTTACAGCAGCACAGCTGGAAACAATTTTTAGAATGCTCAAGTCACACACAAGAGTATATAATTCACATTATAAACAAGGAATGTTCATTGCAATCATCTTTAAAAATGTATTCATGAAAGTACTCAACAGCATCAACAGTTACATGAAATACTTGAATTTGACGCAATATTAATGCATATAATATGCTTGAGCTGGCAAAACTTGAGGAATGTTAAACTTAATTTACATAGGCATGCAATTAAATAACTTCATAAAATACACATTCTGTGAACAATGCACGGGGAAGAGAAGCATATCTCCATAAATTTAATGAATATGCGAACATTCATAAATGCTTACTGGGAATAAAATTACTGGACAGCCAGCCATTCCAACAAAAGAGAGGTTCCTTGGAATTGAAAAGCAATGACATCACTACAGCTCAGCTAAAATATTTAAATAAAAACAAAAAAAATCAACATCCTAGGTGGCTATGAAAACTTGAATTTCCAAATTATATAAAATCTGATGTCCCATGTACAGTAAATGCTTTAAAATTTTGAAAAAGTAGGAGCAAAGTTGCAAATAGATATTTCTGTAAGCATTTCCTTGCAGATGTTTCCATATATCTATTTCTATGGATTCAAACGGATATTTTCGTTAACTGTATTTAAACTAATTGAGTCACAGACTGCATTTTTACTCCTGAAAATCTGTAAATGCATATCTGACCACTTGAGTCCTTGAAATAAATGTTTGATCAAAAATTATTAAAAGGGTAGATTCTGTAAGACACTTGCACCTTATAACTGAACCTATTTTCTCTTCTTCATTTAGTTAAAAAATGACAGCTCAACAAACATTTCAGGAATATTTATATAGTTCTATACAGTTTAATAAATTGACTTTCAAAAGGTAACAGAAGTTGTTTGAAAATAATTAAATCAATGAAATCATTATAGGTATGCTTTGAGTCAAAACAACCAAAAATTGATACATAGTTGTTCAATCAATCAATGCTGTAAAAAATCAATGCTATAAAAAAACTATCAAGATTCAAAAGCTAGCCTTAAGGCATGGCATTTTATTTTCCTAAGTTTTTCGTAAAATTGTATCAGTAAACTTTTAAGTAGAAAACCGTGAGAAGGGAGGACTTGCAAAAGAAATCTCTTATCTTTTGAACCAAAATATAAAAATATTTTGTGCATTAATGGTTTTAAACTTTTTTCAGTGGGCAGACTTCATGAGCCCTTCTATTTCTTTTTCCAGTTGACTCATTTTTTCAATTCTGCCATTCTTCTACTCTACTTTGATAATCCTATCAGGAAAGGAGGCAACCCCTTCAAATGATTTCAGATATGGTGTTCCCTCATTAAACCATGTCCTAACACACACTTATTAAGGATAGTGTTAAAAAATTAGCTAAAAATTACATATACAAACAAAAATCAGACCATTTTCATTGAATGATGTTTTTGATTTGAAGATTGATTCTACTGATGCTTCTATATCAATTATTATATTACAATCTCTAGAAATACAATAATTATTATTCATTATGTTGATCACATCTAGTTGTTTTTTTAGATCTCACTATAGGTGTTACTCGAGTCACATGTTCTATTATTACATTAACAATTTTCTCATAATATTTGCTGCCTTGAGTATTACTGCTTTTTAGACATTTGTGTGGATGTGTGGTTTGATACCTATTGCTTTAATATAGTTAATAAAATGTATTGCTGGTAATGCCTGTTACAGACATAACAACTGGCACAACTGTTACTGCATTTTGTTTCCAGAGATCTTTCAACTAAATGGCCAGAGGAGAGTATTTGGACATTTGTTGTTCTTCCTTTTGTGTTAGATTCACATAGTTTGGAATGGAAATGTCTATTAGGAATGTTTTATTTAATATTTTGTTAGCATATGCACTGTGTGGTCTATTCCTTATTATTGTTTTATCGGTATGCAGTGTTCTGTCCCAAAATAGTCTGCAACCCTCATTTTCGAGAATGTTCTCAGGTATGTACATGTAGTTTGGTGTGCAAGCTGGGATTAATTGATGTTTTTACAACTATTTCTTGGTGTATTATCTTTTCTACTGTGTTGTGTTTGTCAGTATATTCTGTTCCAGAAAGAATTTTGCATCCAGCTGCTGCGTGTTTCATAGTTTCATTCAAATTGTTGTCATCACTCGACCCTGTATTGCTAAAAAAAACTTCTGTTTTTAGGAAGAGACGTCTGGTTTTGAGCCATTAATAAGAAAGATTTTAGTCTTTATTAAATTTTCAGTTTTTGCACAATGTTTTAGTGGTTACCATGCAATGTTTTTCTTGATCAGGTGTCTTTATTTTTCACTGTAATGTTTTTGTGAAGAAATATTGTGTTAGGTTTTTTATCTAAGTTTTATGCATTATCAGGTTGTCTATGAGCCCTCTCTCTCCTCCCTTTCCGCTGATTTAGACCCTTTCTACTAATGGGCTTGGGTGTAGCATGAGATATTTTGGGAGTTCCGTTCTGTTTAGCCCTTCTAGATCCATGTTTGACCATTTTACTATGCCAAACAATTAGGTCAGGATTAGCATGGCATATGTATTTATTCCTTTGAGGATGTTTTTGGAATTAAGCTTTGATTTCAGGATAAGTGTGAGCTTGTGTTTGTATTTTCTTCTGAGTCACTCTTTGATATTCTTGTGGTTAATATTTATGTTTTGATAAAAACCAAGGTATTTATTATTAATATTATCCACAATTAAAAATAACCTGCAGGTGCAGATGGTAGAGATAAATATGGAAAGGAACTTCAGGATTTTATCGGCAGAAATATCTAATGCAAATGCTTTTCATACATTAAAAAATGTTAAAAATGAAGTTTTTTTATTTGGCCTAAAGAAAAGAGGTGGAAATTGAGCTTTTACTGTACCAATCTAACAGTCTCAAAACAATAAATACTTATTAACTATCAAGTCTTAGACCTTGGCACACCTATAAATGACAATATTCATTGAAATATATTTCAGATTTTTCAATCTTAAAAATAAATATTGGCTAGAAAGAACCTAATTTTTACTAAACTTTAGAATTTTTACATGCAACTCAAAATATTTATGATACCTTATTTTAGAGTTATTAAATATAGTTAAACGCCTAATTTATGGAATATTCTGTGCTGATATTACTTGCAATTTATTAAATTAATCACAGATTATCCAATTAGATGATGTAAAACTTTACAAGGCATAAGATGACTAAAATCTTTTAAAATAAGAATACATGAAAAACACTTTGTCTCAATGATATTTTGCAGGAAAATTAATTTATGAATTCATCTTTAATTATTTTTTTTGTCTTTTAAAACTGTAATTATTTATAATAAAGTATTTTTATAACATAATACTAAAAACATGCTACTATTGTTTTGGTATTAGCCTTTCAATTCATATTGTGAAAATTAAAAATTAAGAGTAGTGGCCGTCCTTTCCTTCGTAGAAGAACTGTTTAAGTAAGAAAAGTTAACCGTTGAGAATAAATTAGAGTTTTCTGGAAGAAATAATATTCTGTTGTAAATTGGCCTCAAGTGTGAGTTACAATTAGTGTTTTGAATTGATGGAAATTACATGGAAATGATGTTTGGCCTTAGTCTGAGTTGCCAGAATTGCTTTAGTTATTTTAATAAAATTCCTGATATCCCTTACATTGTCATAAGCATAAGGCCTCTGCTTATTTTTCAGTTACGCTTGCTTTGGCAAATTGATACATGTTACACATGATCTTTTTATTGTATGGTACATACTGCTTTTAAAAATAAAAAATTGGCTTATTTTAAGACCAGGTTTTTAAGGTCAATATTGAGCCCATAATTCATTAAGTAATTTCATCAAATTCACAAGTCATTCATTAAGTAATTCCTGAAAAACGGAGGCTGCTTATGTCCTTTGATAACACAAAACTTTATTCATTAGCTTTGTGATAGCTAGGCAGAGTTTCTTCGATCTCATAAAAAATGTATATGTTTGCTGTCACCACCCTATGCACAAAGTTATATCTTTTAAAGTTGTGATTATTTTAAATAAAAAGAAGAATGAACACCGCAACACCTTTTAAGATAGACCTAGGTATACTTATTCAAGGCATTTACAATGTGTAATATGTACCAAACAAAACTATCAGTTGGGAGATTCAGAGTAATCTTGAAAAATTATATTTAGTCTGGAATTTTAGTTTATTTTAAAATATAATTGGTTAAATTGGCTTATTGGTTAGCCTAGAATTGTAATAATGGGAAAAAACCAATTATTTTGTGAAATAACTTAAATTTTATTGAGGAAAAATATGTCTCCCATTTATCATTAAATGAATAATACATCTTTGCTGAAATTGCAATGGGAAATGCCATGCTGCTAAGTTTATATTATTATTAAACTGAATGACAATCAAATTGACTATGTAAGTGCTCAAGAAATAAGTTCCCTCACAAGTTTTGTGAATGCAGATCTCTTATGATTAAATGAGGCCAATCCTTCCATGCTTAACTTCCACATTTTTTTGGCAACTAAAACACCAGGTAACAGACAAACACAATTTTTTTAGGGAAAATAAATATAAAACTTTGATGTTGTCATGACAATTTAGAATAATTTACTCCCTGCTTCCCCCTGCTGTTTAAATGAAACTCAAGTGTAAACTGTAGCGTGCAATTTTCAACGCTAAAATGTTAATAATGATTATTGGTTGCATGAAGTCAACACTTCAATTTAAGTTTTCCAGACCTTGCTGCCTCATTTTTAACTAGGCTCAAACTTATAGGTAAATCAACCAATCTTTTCTCTTGGAGTGTCAAGATCATCATTAACTTGAAGATCCTGAAGAATCCCATAAAAAAATAAACACACACTCGTTTCATATCCACGCAACTTCAAGTATTTAGGTACTTTATATTAGCTCTCCGACTCCGATACATCACCATCATGCCGTTTTGACCCATGTCCCTTCATCACAGGCATGCTGCTCCTGGCACTGGTGCTTTCCTCACCTCCACTCCCTGAGACGCCCTCCCTATCCTTCCCCTCCTCCTCCTCTTCCCTCTCCCTGACATGCTCCTCCCTCAACAGCTCCCCCCTCCTGCTCCCTCCTCCTCTTCCCACACTGCCCTCCTCATTGACTGAGCCTTCTTCCTCCTCCTCCTCTTCCCCGGTGATCTCCTCCTCATCCAACACGTCATTTGGAGCATCCCGATTGAGAGCTTGCAAAGCCTCGCAGATCATTTCCTCTTCCATCATCACCTGCAAAGTGAAGAGACATAAGACTGTATTGGAGTAGATATTGGAAGGGTAATAATGAATAGACAATAGTCTACCAATTAAAGGTAAGTTTTGGAGAGCTACATACTACCTATTATGTATCATGAATGACAAAGCAGCAATGGTAAAATTAATGCAATAGGCATTACATAACTACCACCAAAGACACATTTATATTGTTTTTCACCCCCATTTGTTGACATGCATATTTGATAGGCACTAAATAAGTAAAAAATTATACTATTTATTTTAATGAGAGCAAACTGTGGATGAATACAATATTGTTACAATGAATGACTCATCCTTCCCACAATTTGTTCCTTTTCCTTGGAATGATAAAAATAATAATACTCTTTATTACGGGCAAATGCCCAATTTCCGTTAAATCAATACAAAACATCAATTAATTAGGATTAAGTATACAAGCTTATTTTACAAATGCCATACAAATGTGTCAAAATTTATACAGAAATAATGATAAGATCACATAAATGATGCATTACACATTTAGGACGGATTGGTATAAATTTTCAACAATGTTTCAATGCATTCACTTTTAAAGTTAGGTAAAGAATCACCGTGTAAGTCAACATTAGAAATAACAAGATTATATTGCCGAAGGATCCTTGTAATAGGTGAATTGAAGGAAAAGTTTTTATTGCAATGTTTAATGTGAAATAATTTAGAATTTAATGTACACCGATGTAAATTTTGTGATTCAATAAAAATTATAATTATATTTTACTTGTGTAAGTTTATGAAATTTTTTCTGTTTTCCCCTGAACAAAGAAAGCTGATTCTTGGAGTATATCAGTACAGATGACATCTAAGGTCAGTAGTCAGTAAAAATAATACAAGATACAGGATTTGAATAGCCACCACAGCAGGTAAGTGAATGGGGTTTTAATACATACCTCTATCCATAATATGTTAAACATATTTTATACATAAATTTTCTCGGGCACTTACCTGCTTCTCAAGCTGACTCTGCTGCTTGGATAGCCACATTTGAGGTGGAGATGAGATCCCAGAAACGGAAACTGGTGGAGACGATGAGGAATACGACAGGCTGCCACCCTGAGATCGCTGGTCAGCGGCCAACTTGGGGTTCCTCCATTCTGGTTCATTATCCATGCTTTTAGTGGATGCACTCCCTTTAGTACTTGACATAAATGATTTGGACGCCTGAATATCTTTGGCCTGCGACTCCCAACCAGCTTCTTGATTTAGAGTAGTTTCCATTACAGAGGGAGAACGTGTGCCCTCCATGGATGAAGTCCTCATAGCTGAGCTACCACTTATTGTGCTGATTTCAATTGGCTTGCCACTGGCACTGGTTGCCACCACTTGGGAAGCAATCATGGCAGGGTCAACATTGGGTGATGACACACTTGGGTTATTGTACGACAATTGTTCGGATGATGGCGATGTCACCGACACACTAGGGACATTGTGCACCACTGGCATGACCTCCGACATTCCTGAGGTGGATGGCTTTGAGGAAGATTGCTGGTGGCTTGAGTGACTGCTCCCACTGATGTTATATGGTCTAGGGGATGAAGATGATGATGACACCCCCTCACCAATTGTGTGTGACTTACCAGATGACGCGAATCGCACATATTTACCCCCAAACCCAACCTCATCTGTCTGAGTCACTGACACGCACTCTTGTTCTCGAAGAGCTACCACAAGCATTCTGAACAGTTCCCAGTCACCAAAGTTCATTTTCAAAACCTGAAAAATATAGTTCATATTTAATATAAACATATATAATGATATTCAGGAATCAGATAATGTTATCAGACAGGGTCCAGATCTATGTCAGAAGGTAAAGGGTATGGGAATTGCTCACTCTTCCCAGATATTATGTTCCAAAGAATTGAATTCCATAAATTTTGAGATACATGAAAAAGAATTAAGGGCCTAAGCCATGATTCATCTCAGGCCAAAACACTCTCCACCCATTTGTGGTTTTATGCCAAGCACACTTCTTTTTCATTTAATATTAAATCAAATTTAAACGGTTTGACTGATTTTAGTAAGCCTTCCTAATAATTTAAGAGGATATAGGCTAAGTTGTTGATTCCTTTTTTCCCTGGTGTTCAACTTCCTGGATCTTATGTTTTCCATATATCCCATCACATAGCCTCATGACCATCTTTGCTTAAATGCTCAACTGAGAAACAATATGAGTTCTGAATCTACAACCTAATGTGTTACTGAATAACCTCATGATATATAATCAAATACATATGCACATGCTCATTAAAATACTAAATATTATAAAATTTCTTCAGCAAACATTACTGAATCAAAAATATATGTTTAAGTAGTGATGAGGTTTTTGCATACAAGATGACATTAAGGTTAAATGATGAACGAAAATAACAAACTATATATTACTCAATCATTCTGGGGCTAGAAAGAAGTTTTATTAAGCAAGGTCTTCTAAAATGACCATGCAAGAATCTAATCGCCAAATCTTTGTACAAAATTTAAAGATGCACACAAGAAAAATTGATTGCATATAATTAATAATAGTTTAATCCTCTAGAATGTGTAAGAATTTGAGATATGAATAATTGAATTTTAATTACTTTAACAAGTAATGGCCTCCATTGTTCATTTTCCTGTCACAGTTTACATAAAATCAACCAGAGTGTCTGTACAGGTTGGCGATGCCAGCAAGCATAAAATTATGCAAGTTTTCCCAATATGGTACCATATTAAATGATAATATTGAGACATCTACCCGCAGTCTCATATTCAGCTTTTCCACATCATCATTCATGAAACTGAGAAAATTATGGTTCTTCTGAAAACTTGGCAATTAATTTTTTGTCTTAAATTACTCAAAGATTAGGATGCAAAAAAATAATCATAATTTTGTTCAAATTTCATAAATAAATTCAAATAATTAAAAATGTCAGAAAAATACATATTATGTTGTTCTTTGTATTACAAATCAGCAAAAATATTAGCTAAATGCTTATTCCTCTTATAATATAAAAATTATACTTAGTACATAAATAAATAACTTTATTTGTTCAAAGATCATTCTCTATAGGATATAGGACATGTCAGATAGTATGCAAATGTTTGTGAAAACCATGAATATACATATGGATGTTCATCTGGGCACCCAAGAGTGTTGCCAAAATTGACGGATGCCCCGAAAAATTGCAATTAATTGTTAGCAGCGCCTCTGCTGGAAAGAATGTGGTACTAAACAATAAAGGTGGCGGCGGTTTAAACGGAAACACTTGAAACATCGGATGTATTCAAGGACAGTGAAAGCAACACACCAATGCAAACGGTATAATATGCATTTTCTGTATTAAAAAGGCGATTTCACATGCAGAGCAACTACTAACTAAAGTAATTTCAATTCAAACATTTTAAATGTGGTTGCTATTTATTACCAAACGATTTTCAACAGATAGCTATAACAGCAGTAATATAACTTTACTACTAGAACCAAAGACGAAAACTCTTCAGGCACATACAAGTACAACCAATAGAATGTAGAGGCCAAAAAAGAACATTGGACCATTATTGGTGCTTACGGGGTGAGAAAGGGAGTAGGTTAGCCAGCACATTAGGAAAAATTTCCCTCAAAAGAAATGCTAGCCATGTTATGACTGAGCTTTATAAACATGAATTCACATGAATCACTGAG
>LYUA01000582.1:130573-142261 GCA_002093875.1 Calopteryx splendens | reverse complement strand
CTCATGGTAGTAAGATTTACCCTAAGTTGGTCAGTCAGTAAGCAGTGAGTATACACTTGGAATTGTTTATAATTGTTCGGGGCCCTTGGGTCATGATGCCCAAACCTATAACATCACAGATTTCCAATTCTGTAGGACAAGAATCAAGGTAGATCCCCCAGAAAATATCACAGTCCTGTGATGGAAAAGAAGAAAGTTGAATGTACTAAAATCTAGCGTAGCCATGCTGGTATGATGGGCAGCTAGTGGAGTACTTTTGCATCCCTGCATGGGTAGTCCAGGCATTTAAAGGTATGGAAAGCCACGGAATCCATTAGCTTTGCATTCAAGGAGAATGACAAGTGACAACATGGCTGTTTGCCATGCTGGCATGGCAACATGAGCTTTCTATGAGGAATTCCAAAAATTTGTGATAAGAAGAACATTTTGAAACTAGCCTGGTCTTAAATGCTTGGTTGTGTAGCAAATTCTAGCTGTCAAACACTCTTTGTGTTTGTGTAAGAAAGGCATTCTCCTGGTCAAAAATCTATGAAAGAATGACTGAAAGTGTTGTGCTGTGGAAATGCTTCTGGGCAATATAAAATTAAACTTGTGGTCATAGGAAAATCAAAAATGCTGAGATCGATTAAGGGCTCTGAAGCAATTAGTCTCCCTTTCATTATTACAATCAAAAAGGAGCATGCATGAAGTGCGAGGCTTTTAAAATTTGTTTCAGACTAACTTTGCACCCCAGGCTCATTTTTTTAAAAGACAAGGGGTTACTTTAGAAAGCAATGTTACTATTATTCAATGCTCCTTTCCAACCAAATGAGAGAATGCTGTCATTTGATGCTAGTTTGTCACCCGAGTTTTTACCCCCAAATGTCACTTCCCTACTCCAACCAATGTATCAGTGCACTCCAATCAATCTACCATAAATGTATCAGTGAAAAATCATTATCGGGTTGGCTACTCAGGACTCTGGCCAATGAAGATGACAATTTAATGAACTTTTGGAAGAAAATTACCATGTTGGATGCAATTCATGGTGTCTCACAGGCCTGATCCTCAGTGAAATCTGTTACAATAGCTCATTATTGGAGAAAACTTTAAAAATACATGAATGCAAATGATTCCCCTCTATTTTAACCCTTTCCTGTCAAATGTTGGACCTCATCAGACATTTTAATTTTTTTATTCCATTCCGTATGTCACACGACGTACGACACATTGCTTCAAGAAGTACCACACAAAAAAATTTAAACAAGAGTAAACAAATACAATAAATTATTATATTTATCATAAAATAGAAAATAAATCACCATTTAAGTTCATATATTTGTTTTTCTCTTTTCAAACTGTTGTATAGTAAATAGAAATCCACTGACCACTCTCCCGCTCATAATAAATAGAAGTTGGGGGTGAGTGGGTTGCATAAAAATTAGATTGGAAAGGGTTCAAATTATTTTCCCTTCACATTTGACTGCCCAGGAACTGAAATGCAGCAGTGTAAAATGGAGTTAATTGTGTGGCATTTTTGCTGGATCGTGTCTGAATTAAAGGACACATTCAAAACAAAGCTGTATTTGATAATTACCTACACTCTAAACTTAAAATAGCACACAATATACCCATGATGGAATAGTCTTAAGTGTGCTTAGGTGATAAATAGTCTTAAGGGTTAAGATACAACATGCAAATTATTACAATGTTTTTATTAATTCATCTATAGTGTGAATGAATATGTGTTGAAGGAAAATGTTTGCAATTTATTTTACATGAAAACATGAAGACATTACCCTTTTTCATTATGTATTACTATATGACAGAAACTTGACATTACATGGAAATTAAACATTTAGCAACTAACCTGTTAAGATTACTGCCTAAACTGCTGCAAATGCTCTCACTGGGCAGTAAGCGGCTGATTGTTCCCTTCCTCCTCATCCTCTCCCCGGTGACACTAGAGCGCTCTGACAATCTTTGTCTATCTGTATGACTTAAACCAGATTCTGTAGATAGGCGTCGCAAAGAATGCTGTCAAGAGAAAGAAATTCATATTGTCATCCCAAGTATGACTTGAAAAACATCATTTGCAGACAAGGCATGAAAACAGAATAGAAATGACAGCTCTAATAATTAAATAATGGATATGAAGGACAGGAAAACTCCTCAATTTTTATGCAAAAAAATTAACCACATCTCATTCAGATTCTGGAAAGTTAAATCCTCTGCTATTACAAGTTTTGAATTTTTTTAAGCAGAAAATTAACATGAACCAAAAAATTTTGAATCATATATGTTCTTAACGATGCCCTTGACTTAGTCAACCACAAAAGCTGCCATGCACTGCCAATAAGCATCCACATTGGAATAAAATACCCAGTTATTCATCATTTTAACAGAAAAGGAAGAAAATAGTTGCTATAACAAGATTAACAGTGTAACCTGGCAAAAATTACTCTCTCCAACGTAACTCAGATGCTTGTGTTTTTTAGAAATCTCAGCCCCTGATTGTAAAGACTTACAGAAATAAAATGAATCTAGTTATTATTTAACTATAACTTTTAAAAAATCTGCAGCATTAGCTGATGAAAATAATGTTACTTTTGTTAACTTAACTTGCCAGCACCTGTGAGAAGATATTATCCACACAACTCAAGATCTGATCATAGTATATACACAATTGCCAAATAATGAATCTATAGACGGCTTAACAAATAAATATCCAATGAAGTACAAAATTATACAAAAGTTAAAAAAATGTTGTACAAAAATCACACATTGTAAATGGGAATTACGTTAAGTGCTGAGAAACATTCAGTAAACAAAAAACTATTTTGCAATTTTGGCATCCCCTTCTCCCTGCCCCCCCCCACCCCAAATCTGCCCCCCTCTCCATACACACATAATATGTAGCATATTACAAAAAAGTTGGGCATTATCAACTGGAAAATACTGCCATCTTTAACCATAACCATTATACTGAAATTTATGTAAACTGGTAGGATCAATTTAAACAGAGGATTTAATGTAGAAGTGGTGACCAACATGTTGAACTCAAAAGCTCAATATTCACAGCGGCAGCTATGGCATTCTGAGTGTAAAATTATACAATAAACTCCTATCTAATACTAAAGCCATAGGTAATGAGCCCTTATCAATGCAATAATGCTGTTTTTTTTCTGTAAGATTGTCTGAGCTGAGAAAAAGATTTTTTCAACAATTAAATTTTTATTCTTAACTTGAACTTTGATTAGTTTTCCATAACAGGTATAAACAAAAACAGGAAAATAAACATTTTTTTCTTGGTTTGTACCAGACCCTAAACTGCACATTGTTGCTTGGACAAAAATAAAAAATTATCATATATTATGCATTTGACTAGAAATGGCTGATTAGATAAGGTGTTAAGCAACTTTTAAAGGTGAAGAATCACTCGCAGTTCTCTAACTTACTTCATCTTGTATGCACTCGCTAAGATTTCTGCGCCTATTCCCATGTTGACGCAAGGCAGCTGCAGCTCTCAGTCTCCTAGGACCAGAGGACTGTAGGAAAAAGGGTAAATGCACGATGTTGCGTAGGTAAGCCATTCCTCCAACCAATCCAACATTCCCTGGACCAAGGGATGAAGTAGCAGCACTCGTTCCCCCTGTTATTATTCCACTCAAGCCACCTCCAGGACCCCATTCATTGCCATATCTTCGGAGATTAACTTCCAGGGCCTACAGTGTTAAGATGACATATGTTAGGCATTCCAATGTGAAGATTAGCACACACAAACATTATCTATGCACTTACAATGACTAATTTATCTGACATTATTTATGCATAACCTTTGCAACAGGACAGGTGCATTTATGCATAACCTTTGGTAGCTTCGGCTTCGGTTTTATACACTTGAGTTGGAAGGAGATGACTGTGACCCATGCAACAGGTAAAAGGACTGACTAGGAGAGTAGAATGGGGTTGACCACAATTTATAAATAGACAATTTCTTCACCAAGAGCAAAGTGATTGTGTGACTTTTTCTTATTCTTGCACATGGAAAATAAACTTGGGAAATCATCGTTCAAGCCAGCCATTGCTTGCCACGAAATCATTGACTTCTAATTTAGAAAAAATTTTAAAGATCTTTTCCTTAATTAAAACACCAATAATAGGATTATTTTTAGACCGTGCAGCTTTAAACCGCTCAAAAACTGGCAAGTTTATTCTTTCGTACTTTTCTCCCTGCTTTCTTTTAACTTAATGGTTCTGACTACATTGTGTCATTCGTTCAAAATAACTTCGATCCATGGATTGTTCTTGTGGTGTCACCGAAAGCAAAATGCCATGAATAAGATATGAAGCAACCGTGATAGTTCATATTTCATGAAAAGACAAGCTCATTCACCCCTTTAAATGTTTTGGGAACACCAAAAGACACAAAACAAAAATCATGTGGAGAGGATTAAGGTCTCGAATACTCTGTGAGAAGAGGCACCTGCCCCGTAGAGAGGACCATTGTCCTAGCATTGTTCACTTATCTCTGATGACCAAGAAATGGTGGGTGCAGGTAGGCATGGTCAATAGATGCTGATCTGATTCCCAAAAGTCAAGGAAAACTCAAGTTTATGACAATCTTTGGTCGCTGAATAAAGGGAAAATACTGTCAAAGCAGAGGTCTTTGGTTGGGGTGGTCATTAAAAGAGGTGGTTGCTTAATAGGAGTGGCCATAAAGAAAGGTTTATTATACTTATATTATATTAATCAAACCATATAAACTTAGCTAAGAAAAGAACAACCACACATGATCATATATTATAGCATTAGGGTCAAAAGTAAAAGTGTTAATTATGAAATATATTCTTCATTGACTATCGATTCACTTACCCTTGAAATAACATGCGGATCAATTGCTAAAATGATAATAAAGGGAACCGAGGTGGAAGGTGAGACATTGGACTGATTTCCTCCACCAGAAGAAGAGGCCACAGCTGATGGAGATACTGCCTGGCGAACTTCAGCTTGAGAAACTAGTACCTTAAACAATAAAACATAAAAGAGAAATCAATAAGTTAAACATTAATGTAGGCATATGTGTATAGGTATTGTGCAGATAACTCTTAGTTAAACACATCCAACTCATAACTTTAACAATCTTAAAAACAGATACATATATAATATGCTCAAGAAATAAATATTACATAATTTTATCATTCAAATAAGAAAAATCAATTTCAATTTATGGAAATTCATATTTTTTAACCTCTGAAGTATTTAAATATTATGTACATATTAGGCTAAATATACCAAGCTCAGAACTTCATTCTGGCCAAAGAATGGTTGAATTATGAACTAAAATATCAAGATCAGGATTTAAATTTCTATTTTTCTTAGAGAACACTACTACCATTGAGTAAATACCTACCTACATAAGGTCTTTACTTTATGCTACTACGTATTGGTTCGATATTTATAGACTGCTAGGGAGATGGTAGAAGTAAAAAAAAAACTATCAAAAAACTTCACTTTAATCAAGTGACTGCATTTATGTAACCCAATCAAGAATAACTACATTATAGATTATAAAAATATATGCAAAACTAGATGGAGAGTCAAGAGTTTTCACAGTTGAGAGCAATCTAGTCACAGGCCTGTTTCCTAGATAAAATTTGGCCCACTGATTTAATCCCTTAACTGCGTTTTCCCAAAGTTGGGGCCTAGCTCAGTGAATTTCTCATACCCAAAAACCCATAGATTTTAAGTGTTATAAACATCATAAAAAGTTTTCAAGAAAATGTCTTCAAACACACAATTATTGCTCACAATAGAGAATAAGAGAGGTATTTCACACTTCTATACTAGTTTATACATGAAAATCTATTTGTTTTCTGTTTGTTATTCAATGTTTTCCCTTTCATGATAATATTGCTTGAAGTGAACAACAAAGTTATAAGTTTGTCTAGTTACCTCGGTAAAAAACATGAACTTTTTCGCTTAATATCACACTCTAGAATATTCAATGCATGAATAGAACACATCATTAGCAGATATTAAAATATTGTTTCATTCATAAAGTATAACATTTACCATGGTCATAAGTTAATATTTATGTAGGTATTTTAATATACAAATCAGAGAAGAACTACATGGCCTTTATGGAGTTTTCTCCATAGCATTTCGCACATATTCTTAGGGATAAACTGAATCATTTACCCCATTGAATATAATGGACATACATGCATGCACATTGAATTTGTTTTATTAAAGAGATGATACTAGTTTTACCATTCCAACTATGAATTTTCATGGAGTAATTACAAAGAATTGAAAGATTTAATTGAAGGACAAGTAAAACTATACTGCTCTGTAATAAGATCACACTTTCAAGTCAGAAATTACACAATTAGTCTAGCACCACATCTGTGAACACCTATTTTTCAGTAAATTTGTATTGACTAATACTCTGGTTAATATAGACATACCTGAACTGCATCCATGACCAATAAAACCTTTTCCTGCTCACATGCATCAAGACCATCAACAATGGCTACAAGTCTGCTTTGCTGTTGTGCACAAAACCCATCCAAGCATCTCACCTGTTTAAGTATAAAAAACATATTACACACTTGTCTAGTAATGCTATAATTTCGTAGACACCATTTAAGTTCAGTGTCGTGAGGTTCTTGAACCACAATGAAATAGTAATTCAATTGTCAAACAAGTAATCCACCACAGAAATGTCTCAAATATGGTTACATGTAATTAGCATATTTTCCAGTCATCAAGAAATGAAACAGAAAAAATTAAAAAGTTATGCACCAAGAGTAAGATTATTTTTATAGAATTTTTCCCTTGCATTATTAAAGTTGCCACACCAAAATTTTATCCTGCCATTTTCTTTCTAAATTTAACAGCATCTAAACCTGGGATTAAATTTTTTTAAATCCATGCATAAAATATAATATGACAATATGAAAATAATGCGATCAGTATGAATACTCTCTTAGCAGTGAAGGCATATGGGTGTGCTCCATGTTCACAGAGACTGCGGTTCCATACTCAAATTATCAACTTCACTCTGACCATAGTCATGACTTACTAGCTTATTTATAGCCAATATCTGCCAAATCTTCATAACATAAACATGCCAGAAACTCATAGAATTATTTTTTAACGCATCAGTTATTGTTTATCCAGCGAGATTTTTTCTTTTCACTGGTTCTAACATTTTGAGACCACGCGCATAAAATTCATGGGTATTTTTTTTCAACTTCGGAGTGGAGATGGAGATGCTTTGCAACATATATACCACCCCATTTCAGTACAAAAAGCCATCACTTAGGAAAATGTAAGTTATCTACTTCAATATAACTTCTGCTCATCCTTCTAAAACAAGGAATAAATTGTCCACTTGACCTGGGTGTTGAAATCGTTGCATCGTTGAAATTTGTGAAACCAAGGTCTAAACATTGGCCAGTTACAACATTTATCTAAGTACATTGAAACCCCAATTTGACCTTACAATTTTCTTTCCCCTGTAAGAAAGACAACTTTGCAGGAATTACAGATATACAAGGACGGTTCAATAAAGAATTATCACAATTTATCTTACAACATACCTGCACTAATCCTCAAAATTTTGATAGTCCCTCTCTAAGTAGCCCCCGTTGGACACAATGCACTTGCCCCACCTTTTTTCCAGTCCTCAAAGACATGCTAAAAGCCATTTTTTGATAGGTCCTTCAAAATTCTAAGCAGACTTCACCACTACATCTGATGATGAATAACACGTTCCTCAAGGGTATTTATTCAAATTGGAGAAAAGGAATGGCTCTAGATCTGTATAAGAGGGAGGATGAGGAATACATTTTATATTGATTTTTGCGAGACTTTTGGAAACTACATTTGCAATGTGTGACCGTTCATTATCGTGGTTCAACATCCAGCCTGTTGCTTTGAAATGTGGCCTTTTGCGATTGATATGACCTTGGAGAACTTTCAGTGCATCCCAGTGATATACTCCATTTACAGTTGTATGTTCCAGTATGACATGGCAATACACCATTCTCTGAATATCGAAAAATGATATGACCATAACTTTCCAAGCAGAAGCCCCACCACTTTGGATTTTTTCCGTGTTGGTGATGCCGGGGATACCAAACCCAATGCACACAGATAAGTCTCACGTGCCATTTTTCTGTTATCAATGTGTGTGGGTGGCACCAAATGAAATTTTCAATATTTCTGATAGTCCTCTTAATGTTATTTGAAGATCTTCTCTCTCAATGGCATCAGAGGCGTTTATGTTTACTTCCTTGAGAGCAGTGACTGGAGCCATGGGTCAATCTTCCTTTAAAATTGATTGTATCCTCTCTTTAAACATTTAAAACCATTTTCTAGCATTGCTATAGCGGAGATCAGACTCTCCATAAGCCTCCTGTGGCATCACATAGGCCTTGGCAGTCAATTTTTCAACTGAAAGCAAAATTTCAATGCATCATATTGTCTACATTCTCAATTTTTGTCGTAGGTGAACTGAACATGTTTCAATTTGCAATGGCAGCTGCTGATGGAATACTTGGGTCAAATCAATGAAGCTTATTCCACGTATACATTACACAATAAGCTAATAATATAACAACATTAAATTATGTGAATAATAAATTTATGATCAGTTCTTTATTGAACAGCCAGCTTACTATTACCAAAAATATATATGCATGCATTAGGGGAATAATTGATAACAACCAGTGTAATATGGTTGACAGACACTATCCTGAACCAATAAATGAAGAGGTTATGTGACGGATGGGTACCATTTCTGTCATGGTGGCAACTTCAGCTCTTAGTGCATGCAGGAAACCACCAGTTCTTAAAGATGGAGAATCTCCCGACGATGAACCAGAGGTAGCTGCATTAAGGGCCCTCTGCAAGTGAGTTCGATGGGGAAATATGAGAGCCTTCGCCATCCGTCCCCAAGTCCTCAGGTTGACCAATATTGACACCAAGATGACAGCTCCAAGGGCTGACATTGTTGAAACCAAGGAAACGCGTTCGGTTGACGAGCTGGAAGATTGAAATGCTAGATTCATTGCGAAATCCCTTCTAGCAATTTAAATGTGTAACAGCTCACAGCAGAAATACCTTCTGGGATTCAAAATATGCCGCAGGTTACGATGAGAATGAGTCATCAGTGACTGGTACATATCAGCATTTATAAATATGAACAGCTGGAATGTGAGGGATTCACTTGCATTTTTGTAAAATTTGTGTCAGGTGCACTAGTGGCTGTGGCCATTTTGCGGGGTAAAAAGTTAATTAGGACAAATAAAACTTACACAGCGAGGGTGCTGCATGATTCCATTTAGGGGTTGGTACTAAGAAAACTGGCATTTCAATACCAGTACCATAATCATAGGTAGTGGTTAATGTTCTAGGCTGCATTTAGGCTAAGGAGGTATTTCTTGGCATTGATTGCAAACTCTGCCATAAATATATTAAACACCAGGGGTTGGTACTGATGGGAAGATAATTAGGTGCCAGTGCCTTCGTAACAACCTTGGGCAAGAATCATAAATACCAAAACCAATTTTTAAGAGCTATTTACTTCTCAGTATCAGATTACCAACCCCCAATTCCATTCGGCATTTATCCAGCACACCATGATTTAAAATGACATGTGGGGCATATAGCAGGAAAAACTACATATTGAAGAAACAATTTCAATTGCAATGTTTTTCAACCTTTATCTAATAGTGGCACCCCTACTAAAACATTTTTTCTTACAGTATTCTTATTTCTTAATATAACTTTGAAAATGCATTTAATATATAACTAATAATAAATATTTTACAATAGGGATTGATTCTTTTATATTATATATGAAAATATATCATGAAAAATGCATCCAGCATTTTATAATTGTTGTTATTATGCTTTCCATACTTTTAACACAAGAAATATTAAAAAATTAGGCTTCGTTTTTATATAAAACACTTCACACATGGTATTTTTGTTTGAATTTATTTTTAAATAAAAGAGCATGCCTTAGGCTTTTTTGGCATAATTTGAGCTATTGTTGAGGAACTTTTCATACTTGTTTTCATTGTTTGGAATGTTTAAGTCAATAGAAAATCCTGCCAACTGAGATATACGACCTCTGTTATCTGATTTCTGAATACAAGGAAGTGCAAACCCACTGAAATTCATCAGTAGATAACAGAGATTTACGGTGACAGTAGTGTTTTTCATCATTGGAGGTGCTATTCTTTGAACACGGGAAAAGCAAATTGGTTTCCAGATACAAGAAGTGCCTCAACAACAGCAGAAATTAAGTTGAAAAATATTTAAAGGTTAATACCCAATCTACCATTATAATTATTAACTTACTATTGAGCAAAAATAAAGTATTCCAACCAGCATGTTATTTTATTACTCACAACCATGCATGCACTACTGTTTGTGTAATTGTTTTAAACAATCTTGTCTTGCTATTAACTATAATATGAATTACTTTAATGATTACCAAACTAATATTGGTACCAAAACAGTGTATAAGTAATTAGCACAATAATAGATGTTAGAAATTTAAATCAGTACAAGTCTAGTTAACAACCCTACACATAATAAATTTTTTCTATACTTAATATATTATCAGCCATCATAACTAATGTTACTTACAAATTTGGCATAACGTACAAAATCTAATTCCTTTGAATAAATCTGAGATTGCATTGACATTAGGAAAACTGGATGGTGCAGTGGGTTCATCATTTCATCATCACGTAAGAGGTCGATCTTTTGATTAAAGTTCAGAGGAACTCTTTTCAATGGCAATCACATTCGTGTATGAACATACAATGCTTGCCTCAACAGCCACCTCTATTTAGTGCTCACCTCCTTAAGCAGCCACGTTTTCCTAATGGCCAAAGACCATTCTATTTTTTGGTCAGCAGTCACTCCTCTCTCACTCAGTGACCAGTATTTTTCTCATCCAAAGGCTTCTTCACGAAGACCACAATACTTACCATGGGATTCCTGCTTAGGGCAATTCAAAGAGAGTTTTTATACTTGGCTGGAATTTGTTTGGGAATTTATCCTCTAGATTGATTAAAATGATACATACCATTGGAATGCAGCATGATGGTCAGAGGCTTATCCATCGACCAGCCTGAATTGCTTCTTTATACTCAAAGCATGACTTTTTAAGCAGTACAGCATGTGAGCTTGGACCCTAGATATGGGCCAAAAATTGCTTCTTTACGCTTAAAGTAGGGTCCTTCTCGGTAGCCCAGTATGGCTTCTGAAAATTCCCCATTATTCAGTGGCAATGCCTATTCAAACTACAACTCCGAAAGGATTTCCAAAATGATGTGCCTATTTCAACACTGTAGGCTAAAAACAACTTCATCTCGGGCATAAAAAATTGTTTTTTATAACTAGTTAGTTTCAAATTGCATCTTGCGAAAAAGTCCTATAGCATTTACAGTGCTATAAAAGCATGTGTGTGCTTCAAAAAGTGAAACATGAGACAAAGCTATACCAAATTTGTATTAAGTCTGGAAGACAACTAAATTCTTAGGACTACTAAATTCTAAATTATTAGCAACACTACTAAATTCTTAGGATTATCTCTTAATGAAAATCTTGACTGGAAAATGCATGTTAATGAAATCATCAATAAAATGGCTACTGGTATATACATGATTAGGAAACTTGTCC
>LYUA01000582.1:43332-65362 GCA_002093875.1 Calopteryx splendens | reverse complement strand
CAAACGATCGGGAGGGACTCGATCGCGACAGAGCCCAGGTGGGCACCCACGCAAAACACAGGGCGAGAGGAGGAGGCGCGCTCCTTCGAAAAAAGAAATCACAAGACTTGCTTCCGCGATGGATAAAAACTTAGATCCCAAGTAAATTGGGGAACTAAACATGGACTCTAAAGCAGGGGTCTTCATCATCAAAATCGGACCCATTTTAAAATAAAAGGGTGAATGTCCGTGTGCCTGAACGCAAGTTAAATACGAACAAGACTTGAACTGACCAACGCAGCGACAACTTGGAGCTATTCAAGCGTTGAAATAAAACAAATGACTTAATTATTTACCATGCTGAATTTCACGCTGGGGTAAGACCATAAGCGAATACATCCCGTAAAAAATGCGTTTAAAATAAAAAAATGTTTCAACTTGCTTAGGTAATACTTCAATTTTCAAAGAATGATAACCAGAACCCATGGTGCACGGTTTAGCACCTAAGCTGCGAAAACTAATGGAATGCATAGATGCACACTAATAAATAATACGTATTCTTTCTTCACCTCGACACAAAAAAAAATAAAAAAAAACCTAAGCGAATGAAAGAGTAGGAGATAGAAACAATAACAATGAAAATTTAAATAATGGGCTGCAAATTCGTGTTAATAGCAAATAATAAAAGGATGGAACGAAGAAGTAAACTATTGTTTGCAATAAGTTGCCCCACGATTTCACTGAAGGGATTCCTTCAAGAGTACATTCCAAGTTTATCCCCCAGCAGCAAGTACGGGCACTGATTTGCTTTGCCTCCGAGGAACCAATATAAACAACAGCATAAGCAATTATTCGCTTTGTATTATCAATTTACCAGCCTCATTAAAAGGCCGTTTCCGAAATCAATTCATTCTGACATAAGAACGCAACGTCATTCGCATGCTATCTTCCCAGCTTCTGAACTCTAAAGTTCCCAATCAGTAGACAAACATCACCCAAGGTTGACGAAAAGGCTAGCTGATAAGTCGTACAAATGACCTATAGTCCCTCCAGAGGCCACTGAGAATGATGACCCATTTAAAATACCGCGAGAAATTACGATTTTAACGATCGTGACAAAACGAGAAGTTACTTTATTTTTGGTTGATGACCGGACGTGATTATCCTTGGACTCAAGGGTTGAAGGATGGATGGCCGGCATGTTTAGGTCTCGTTCGGGGTCGAAGAGATCACATACCTTCTGCTTTTGGCTGCCACCAATTAAATGGTAAATAGACAACAGGCTTCCATATACACCACTCGCGGGCCGACTTCTCGGGAGAAGAGGAGCGGTCTCCGATTCTCTCGCGGAGCCAGCGCGGATGCAGCCTTCGCTCCTGCTTATTATGGGCGCGACACCACCACCGGGGCAACCAGGAACTAGTTGAAATCGCATCTTATCACTCTCCATCAAACACAATATGACACTATTGCTCGATTTCGCAAAGCGCTACTTCCAAATGACTCGGTCCGAAATCCCGCTGCGACGCCGCCGTTTTCCAATCTCCGCGGGAAAAGTCATTCGGGAATAACGACGCAAAGAAGGCGCCCGACGAGCAAGCGACCACAACAAATGAGAAACGCCCGGACCAGATTCATGGAAATAATCGCTGTTCCATCCTCACAGGACAGCCAAAGAACAGACGTGACGAAAGCTCAACAAAGGGACTTCCAAAAGGCCGCACAATTTACGTATTTTTATCCGCGTGCGACAACGTCTAATGGAAGCCCGGAAGAAGGTTAAAACAAAATCACTCGGAGCAATCCCGAACCACGGGGCACGTGCACTATAAATTGTCGCCCAATAATTGCGATGCTGGCTCTCGGATCAAAATTAATCAATCCTCCTGAAGGATTCTGGTAATTAACGGATTAGAACACCCACGGATTCACCAGAAGCACGCTCTTCGGATTCTTCGGACGCACTGTCATTGCAAAAACTCGCAGCGACGAATGCAAAAACGGATGAACTAGAAGGCATTCCTCGTCGAGAAGGCAAAACCCACAGAGTGCACTCACTCGCTTGAGGACTAGGGAATCCACACCAAATGATCAAAAATACGAAATTCCTGGGGAGTCACCAATTTCTCGAGAAGTGGAGGGGGGTGGGGGGGTTGGTGGACGGACTGCCAAAACACCACCATTGACGTAACATTCGCGATCACATGCGGAAAGAGTTGATTCATGACATTCCGACCGAACGGGCGGCCAGCGCCGCATTTGACGAAAGGAAACGACGAGGGATGGCCCCGAGGGCGCAGAGACTGCAGCCTCAATAAAAATTGCGCCTTGTTTTGTCCGTCAAGAGGGTCACGAGAAGATCGGAAGGGAGTAGAGAAGCAGATAAGACGCCATGACTTCCCAAACGCCAGGGATAGGTCACTGAATGGGAAGCAGTGGAACGAAGCACGTGCGTGGATATGAGAAAATACAATAAAGGGGCCTCCTCGAGTCGAGGTTTAGAGCGATGATTCACCGAGAGACCCACGGAGACACGATTCGATTTCGAGACAAAATACACCATTGACCGCAGCGAGAGTGTTGATCAAACAGGATGGAGAAATTCCATTCCCCCGAGGAGAGAGACTTCAAACTCAAAGGTCAAGTTCAGGTTATTTATTACTCGCGAGATGAATCAATTCCATTCAGCATGCTACCAGACGGCACATATTTACGGAATGAATCTGGCAAGCAGTGAAGCACAGCCTAATTGATCACGTGTCTAACTAATGAAAGGTAAAAAAAAAACAATCCCAAACCATTTGATGAAATATTCAGAATTATACAATATATGAACCGCGTAGCTAAAAAAAAACATTTTATGTCAAATCAAATATATCCAGTCCAGTGTCCCATCATATGCTAGAATTCTAAAACAACTACGACGAAAATTTAAGGCTCCCGAATTCAAGGTTCCTCTAAAAGCCCAACAACATATTACAACCAACCATTGAATTGATGAAACAACACTGTTATAGTTTTAGGAACCTTGATTGATGAGCTCATTTTGCTCAGTAAAAACTCTCCAAAAAGGATCATTTTACTGAGGTAACAATAAGTTACGCAATCTCGAGATTGGCTCCAGACCTCGAGTTATCAAAAATAAAATAATGCATAGATATGAGACTGGTTCTTAAACATGATCACTTTTTTCCTACGGAATATTTGACTCCACTTTACCCGACTTCATTTTCGCTTTCCTTTTCAATAATACTAGAACACCTGCTGATGCCTTACGACACAAGAAAGACATTAAGATGTATTAAGCGTGAACCATTCATCATCAGCTATCGAGGAACATACATTTTTCTGCATTAATTAAGGATCAATTTCTAACAACGAAGACAAGGATCACGGGATAGGATCATAAAATGAAGCGAGTACCAAGCCCTCTAGCCTTTGTTAAGAAACGAAAAAATACACAAGAAGGGTAGCCTTATAAAAGAGTGAACAATCGGATTGAAATAATAATCAAGGGATAATTGAAATCATAAATAAGGCAGAATTGGAATCTACACATTTTACAGCAAAACCTTTTCACCACAATAACCACAGTACCCTTAACTGTCGTATGCGAAAACACACTTAGATCACTCTTCACGAGATGATTCATACCTACCCTATGGATTAATCAAACATAAATTTTTTTTAGTACGCACAACCTAATTTCCGCGAGCTCAACTGCGGAGCTAGGAGCAAGCTGATTTTAATGATCAAAACAGAAGTCATATGGTCTAAAGGTCCAATTATCCAAAGAAAACAGCTATCTCCAGAAAAAAACGTCGTCCCACACTCATAAGGGGAGAGGGGCGCCTCTTCAGATGTAGGTCGTATCCCCTCCACACGAACTATTTTCCTCCTTCTTCTTGCCCAGCACTGCAACGTATCTTGCTGATGATTCATAAAATCTGTGGCTCATTTCACTTTATTCCATAACGGCAGAGGAGAACATAAGAAGAGAGGCCTGAAAACTAATGTGCGAGTTTAATTACGGGCATAGCAAGGAAAACGGAAAAAAGTATATGGATAAACGGACATGGATATCTGAAAGACTTCCGGAGACGATCTATGGACGTGAAAGTAATAATACAATTTAATTGGGATCAATTCACTTCTTGGGGCAACGTCAAATCTGAGAGAAACTTGATACTTCTCTCTCATTCCGCAGCCCTTCATTCGCGACATTCTCTCACCTTCTTCCATTCCTCTTCGTGGTGGACATTATTCACCTCGTGCATCACGCCTTTGGAGAGAATAATGACACGGGTAACCGTACTCTCAATCAAATGATAAAAATTCACAAACTTATACAATGTATCTTTCGCAATCCTACGCCTTATGTTCGCTTTGTCAGTTTCGACCTAATTCCTTCTCGCAAATCACCTGCTTCCCGGAGAGTGCATAGGTACTCAGTATTGCAGATGCTACTTTGCTCAGAAGTAGAGATATCGTCTTCAAATGTGGAAACCTATACTTAGGATAGTTTTCCCCTCTGGATGAAACAATGGGGATGAACATTTTTATGTGAGAAAACAATAAAATCATAAGTGAGCCAAAAAATTAATTTGATGGCAGTTTTATATCAATGCAGAATACACAATGAGAAACCATATCATAAAAGCATTTATCTCCTCAACTTCAGTCAGTCTGGGGGATAGATAGGAAAAATGTGCTAGTAATAATTAACTCAAATTATGAGATTGCTTCTGATAATGATAAACCCAATAGATAAGATGATAATCGGCTATATAAAATCTACAACGGGAGATAATGGGGAAGTTATAATAATTACTCATATCTACTATTTTATTCATATTGCGGGAAATATTTTTATAACCTAACTGAACGGGATCCAAACCCAATTCCACTAACCCATTATGTTCCGAATGGCAGCTGCAGATTCACAGATGGACCCCTACGCAATTTTTGCGACTCCTGCGAAGTGGGCCATGATCTCAATAACGGTTTTTTTTACGAAGTAGGTACCGCGGGAACCTAAAATAATTCCCCATTCAAAACGACTATAGATTTGTTCGTACGATAGGTACCAGTGAAATGACATCCATCGCTGCCGCATTTCTTCCTCAAACAGTTATCTGCTCTTAGAGCTAAAGGTCATTTGGAAACAATTTGACAACAATTTACGACTTTTCGCTCGACATTTTTATGAATAAAATTTCCGTGGTAGACGCCAAGACGTTCGGAATGTCAGAAGGCAATGACGAATGGTGTTCGGTTATCCCTAAACGCAAGTAGCTATGGCGCACGCAACGAGATACACGTAAAAATCACTGATTGAGAGAGACTCGAATGATTCAGAAGTTGAAAATTGCACAAAGAAATCGAACACAAAATGCGGCACTTAATCACCACAGTAATCAACCCGAAGGTCGGTTTGGTAGGTGAAGTGTAGAGCTCACCCAGTACTAAGCTCAACGGGGTGTGAAATTCACACATAAGGGTAGGGTGACCAGTTCTTTTCCCTGTACCGCCTGTGATATCACAGAATGACCTGGTACCCGAAAAATGGTACACAGCTTGGGTGAAGCTGAGGNNNTTGGGTGAAGCTGAGGGTGCCAAGAGTCATCACCGGGAATCGAACCCCGGCCCTCGGGGTTCGATTCCCAGAGCGCTGGACTGGTGGCCGGGGCCAGCAGTTCAGCGCTCTAACCCTAACCACTGGACTACCACGTCCCTACATATGGTGCTTAGAATAGGAAAATTAAGATGACATCAGCATAGGTATTTCTCAGAGTACGAAGGAAAGGAAAAATCAATCAAACCAATGGATGGGTGAAAAATGACCGAAACAAAAAATGTGTACGTACCTTTGACCTTGAGCCACGACTCAACAAACTGAAAATGGAAAACACGCTCCCGTAGCCACGGCTCGACCGTCGGGAATTTGAAAGACTCGGAGTGGGTTCCCCGTCCTGCAAGGAACCCAAGTTGATGCACTCCTCGCTTTTGCTGATGGCACGAGAAGAATTACCGAGACGGTTGCGAAGAACATAGGAAGGGCTGTGGTCGCCCACCATCGGAGGAATTCGCACCATTTCTTCAACTAACGAGGAGATCCAGACAATTAAGTTCAAGATGATCCATTATCTCGCAGCTTCGGAATTATTTACGATTATATGATTGATAAAAGAGGAGATTACAGCATCCACGTCTCGCGCACATTCATTCCAACAATAAGATCGAATGCTGGGACGCTAGAAAATTATTAGATAAGATACTCGCTGCTAATTACATTCTGAAATAGAAAAATGAACAAAGACGAATGAAGAGCAATACCTAAGCATTGATATTTTCAGATCGAATATCAGAAATTGAACGAGATTTAGTCAGATTTTGCTACGACGTGCTGCACGAAGAAGAATAATCAGTCACACGATAAAGTGAAACGTCTATCACTTGGAAAATTGTGGTATTTAAAATAAACATGCGCAGCAAAGCAAAATTTCATCGAAACAGGTTCTCAATAAATATGCATAATGAAAGCTAATTCCAAAAAATTGAGCATTAGAAGCTCGACCTACCATCATGGATTGGCTAAACAGCCAAGCATAAGAGTACGTACCAAATGTTTCGATATTGTTTAAAAAAATATTAAATTAAAACCCGAAGCAATAAAAAGATATTTTAAACACTAAATTGACTAAAAATATCAAATTCCTAAATTCAACAAAAAAGATAGCCATACCAAACGATCAGGGGGAAAATATTTCTCGCCGATGATATAATTTCACCTTCACACACAGCACACGGGATGACTACCACCAGAAAACTAATTCATGGTCGAGAGGGAGTCCTCATGCTTTTTAAGTATGGGAGGGCCCCTAAAGCTAACGAAGGTGACGCTATTGAGTGCGCGAGACAGGACAACGCCGAGGGAGTCTGCGCTTTGACCATCGTGGGGGCGTGAGGTGTCCAACGGACCAGGTGAACGTGGGAAAATGACGCAAGTGTCGGCGAGCGATAGAAACTCTCGGACAAATATGAATGGACGAGAAGAAGTCTATGGTGGGGGAGGGGGATGCAGCCGCGAGCGTGATATTGCTTCAGGAGACACGTTCTCGGCCGTGTTCGAGAATAAACACTGGCACAGAGTTAAGTACACCAAAGCCGATACGAAACGCTGGAAATGCCGAGCTGATTCAGGGTGGACTTCTACAGCGAAATCACGCCAATGGCGACAGGTGTCCGGTTTTTGACGCAGGACCACATTGTTCGCGCAACACGAGGAAACGGAGGGACTGCTGGGTGGTCAGCCTTGAACGAACTGAGAGAAGTGGGGAAACAGGCGGAAACAATGATAGTAACGTTCGCTAACGATTTCTCCTTATTGGATTGGGAATTTTGTTTTGATGCGTATTTCTCAGAAACGTCACAATAACCTGCACGACGAGTTTGGAGAACAAAGCGACTATAGAGCCGACACGATAGCACTTTCCATGTTATACTTTAAATCGTAAGCATTTGCCTTTACTGCAGCGAAATTAGTATGCCTGTTCACGCACTAGATCGGCTCACATTACATTAGAATTATCGGAAAAATTCCGATTGCTGATGGAAGCTGCACAAATTCCTAAAAAAAATGACCTATAAGTTACGATACACTGAAATGACGATCGAAGAAGACGACTCATTACGGCCTGTGCAGCACAAAGGAATTGCTATCCGTTTGAAGGGTCTGGTACAAATTTGAGAAACAAAGCGTAATCGAATAGATTACCCTACTCCAGTATGCTTTGCAAGATGCAAATCACAGGATCCCTAAGATCTTCAGATGACGTGATTGACTTTAGGCGGAAAACTTTCGCATCACACAGATTTGAAGTAGGCTTTTGCTGCAGGAGGATACTTAAGCCAAGGTTATTAAATGTCTAAATTTTGGATTTCTCAATTTTAAAATAGAATCGCAAACACGAAAAATTCACAAAAGAAGTTTTTCTGTCATCCTAAAACTGATACCATGATCTTTACCCGAGATCACATATGTTACCTGAAAGCGCGTAGCATAAGAAACAGAGAGGCTGTCATCAAAATTCTATTGTCACTGACGTTATAACAATGTCCGTACTGCTCTTAAGATTGAAGGACATTATGTACTGATGCATTCCAACGAAAAAAAAATTCAGTAACTACTTTGAGGGAGAGAACTTAAAAACATTTTGAAAATTGGTGGACAGTGACGAATCGCGACACACAAAAACTAGCAGAATTAACACACATACATGGGCACCCGGTTGTGTAATTAGAAGGTGCAGAAGTAATTGGAAAATCAAGGAGGCTGCCTCCCTTAAAGCATTGAAACTGCCAAATTCGGAAGAAAGTTTCAAAACACTTGGATAGTGTTACGATGATCAATTTCCTAATTAGCATGCGTTATGGATGCACAAAAATTTGAAAATGGAGAAAATATGTATGTTCCATTTTTAGGTTCTAAAGGATTCAACCATTCAATAGAATTATAATGGGTATCGCGTTTTCATTCCAAAGCTATGAATTTTTAAGCTATTATCGTCTACAACATTATCGGTGGCACTAAATACTGCACAGCGTTAACCTTCGAATACTTCCGTGGTGATATTTTCCTATCTTGTCTTTCCTAACTGACAGCCCTGAAATATATCGGCGATTATCACTCGACTAATCGATCGGCTGAATAAAGGAGTCGACTAACGCCTTATCAGCGCCAAGTCGATGAAAGCAAACAGAATGTCAATTACTGAAGGCTGAAATATCTAGTTCCAAAAAATAACATCATCAGTAGAAGAGAAAAATTTTGGGAGGGCTTGATTATCAGCAATGGTAACAGTGGGGCCAGAGAAGTCACTACTTGAATAAACTGTGATTTATGGAAAATAAGTCTTTTACACCTGTGCACATCTAGTAATTAGCCATTTTAAATTTAATTCTAAAATCGTGGAGTTGGAATAAAGATATTTCGGATCACTTCGACTATTTTATCAACGTTCATTTATTTTCCCAGCATAATAAGCAGGAAGGTAAAAGAAATCATTGGATTGTGAAATTACGTGAAATATACAAGTGGACCATCGAAAATGATTTTTCACTCTCAATGGTGTGGCTACTCAGCCCCAACGCGGACAATGAAATAACTCTATGCACATTGATAATCCTACTTTTACAACTAGTAAACATTTTCTCCAACGCACCCACTAAATAATTCAATTTTTTTCATTACCTCACGGTATAATAACTCGACCGTCGCATTGCCGATGTTTTCCTCCTAAAAAGATTAAAATCACACATTGTTTACACATGAAATACTAAACAACACATTACATAGTAAATAATACCATTTCAAACTGTGTTACCTACAGTCTCGCTCGCACGCCGTAGTGGACGCCTTTCCTGGAGATCAAGGAACTCCTTGTCGCTGCGGCGATCGTTTGACCTGCGAAACCTAAAACACATTGTCGAGCATTGGGGCCAACCAAGCTGGGCGATTTGTTTGATCCGGTGGAGAGCCTTCAAGAAGGTTGCACGCCCAAGATAATAACGCTACTGTCTTAATATCTTCACCCACTCTTTGGCTGATCTTGGAATGCCAAAAGAAAGTTGGCATTTTATTGGTGGCTCCCACTTAAAGGTCCGTGAAACGACGGCAGTCTTCATTCCGAACGCATTAATTTGAGTTTAAATTTTACCAGTGTCCACCGAGAGATAGAAAAAGGAACACTTCCATCATTGTGCTTGACGTACGCACATGAGGAAATGGGTTTCGCGATAAAGGAATGAAATCTGCTTCAAACTACTGCGCATGCGCTGATTTCGTGTTCGCAGTGCCGGCTTTGAAGAGCTTCGATAAAGTCGTTCATGTATCACTCTACGATTCTGAGTGACACCTTCTCCAAGCTCGTAGACGTGGGACGGCTTACTATGTACATATAAAAAAGGCAGAAGTATGCACGTTTCTAACGTGCCTATGTCTGCATTTCTTTCTGCAATGCGTTTTTTATTAGATTTCCTGTCACCAGCTACCATCCCTAGGATAAGCTTGACGCAGCATTCCACCAGCTCCTCATTTCTGCTAGTGAAGTCAATCAGTGAATTCTATTAGTGAAGTGAAGTGTAAAATGGAAAAATGTAAGGGAGAACCGAGTGGTCCTAATTTCCCCTAAAAAAAGACTACCAATCGAAAGCTTCGTATATCTTCGTTTTCACGACTCCTTCCGTACAGTGCTCCCTGATCCTTAAGCCTTCCACTTTTTACTTGTTCCTCATCTGACCAGGGTAAAAGGTTCATTTAAAAATTTCGCGGCAAATCATGAAGTTCATTGACCAAGGTGGCAGGCCAGTGAATTCTTGAAAACGTTCAATGGCTGGGCCAAAATTACTAGCGAAACCCTGGATATTTTCCAATTGATGATTTTTAATATTTCTCTCGACACAAAATCTAATATCTCAATCAAGTTTTGAAAATGATGAGAAGCATCGTAAGTAGTTGTAATAAAAACATTATCGAGTGGAAAAATACAAGCGTGATTCTCGTCAGTGTGGGGGATATGCTTCGCCACGTCGCACCTGAGACCGTAACATATGGGGTCACGCCAACGTTGCCTTCCAACGCATTTACTATAGTATTCCTTCAACTTTGTGGTAATTGATATTTATGTTTGGCGTCTCCTTATTGAATCCTTTCGTCATACACATAGGTATTAAGGATTTGAAATGCACAAAACCGGTCTTGAGTCTGTTCTTCCATTACTCTCCGGCACGATTAATCGATCATTAAATAATAGTGCGACGAGTTCTGATGGAGGAAAAGAAAGAAAACAACGACTCCAGGAAACCTGAAGGTGGAACAAGTTTCGCGAGAGGTGTGAAAGAATCCTCAAAATGACGATACCAGTAATTATAGTACCACACACTTATTCAGCAAGTCAACTGGAATTGTCATGGCCATGATGATTTAAAAAGTATTTATTTCTATCCTCGTGCTCATGACGAATTCTTCAAAAGTTTTAATAAATGGTTTGGTTGGTTCGGAACGCACCGGAACACTGACGGAAAACAAAAAAGTAAATAAAAGAATTGTTGCTGCGAAAAACATGCTAATGAATCTTCCGACTCGCTATGCGCCTGCATCGCAGCGGTAGTCTTCTTAACAGACACGCTGCAACATTGCTGAACGTGGCGGTGTCAAACAAAATGCATTGCCATTTGACGATTGATAAATTCATAAAGCTAGTTCCGGTATATATTTCCCCATCTGAATTCCCCACTAGATTTACCGATATTTTAGTAATGTACTGGAGATGATAGGGAAGCGAAATGCAATGGTATCTATCATATGCCGCGCTTATATACTTTGTTCATTTTCATCATTGATGAGAAGCAGTTAAACTCAGTGAAGATAAAATCGTAAGAAACAAGGGTTGCCATGGATCGACATTCAGATGATGTCTCCATTGAGCACTCTTCTTACCAGCCTCGAATGAGTACACATTTACACATCTTATCTTTTCGATTCGGAAAACCGACTGAAGAGTTTCGTTTATAGGAAATGATTATTTCGATATTCTTGTTAGTCACCAAACGAGCTATATTTGCTTGATCAGTCACATCCTGTTACATGGTATACTCCTTATACACGCTCTTCGAGTTGATGCTAGTCCTATATTCAGTTCGAAATCCATCCTTTTATTTCGTTTTCTAAACATATTAAATATAAGCTCTTGTGGAGAATGTTTTTCTTGAGAATTAGCTCAATAATTAGTTTCCTAGAGTCAATCAAGTCGTAGAGGGTATCCCCCAAAAGTGAATTGAAGCGGATCGGAGTAATCAAGCTCAACGATGATTAAAACTAAGATGCTGTCTAGTATAATTGCAATTTTCCACTAGAAGAGTACCTATTTATTTCGTCCTAGGTTTCGAAGTCACTGCTTCATCATCAGGTGAAGAGAGCATACAAGTGCCGCTTCACATTTAATACCCAGGACATACAATGTAATCCTTTTATTGAATGCTCTTGGCATTATATACCAAGCGGCACCTGTAAGTACTCTTCATGGTGGAGAGACTTCTAAACCTCGGTCGAAATAAATACATGTCTATTTGATAATTGCAATTATTTCAGACAATATCGTCTTATTCCCACCATATCACGCCTTATTCTTCTAAATCAATTACACTCAGATTCCAGCAGTGCACAGTTAGGGCAACAGGAAATTTACGTTTTGGGAGACGAATGTGCAAATTTCCTATGTTAAACGACCAATATCCAAACTGTTTAAAAATAGACAGAATAAAGCCCGAGATCTAGACATGGGAGACTAACAGGTTGAACACAGTTTTGTACTTGACAGTATTTTGGTACTTGACTCAAGTACTAGACAGACAAAACCATAGACGGACTCGACACAAAAGTAAAAAACGGATGGACTGGGTGAACCAAGCCATGAGGTGCAATGAAGTCTTGAATTTGGGAGCAAATGAATACGAGGCACGCAGGTCTAAAAGCAGGGAGAGGTACCTCAATTGGGAAAATAAATAACCATAAGAATGTGATTTAAAAGTAGTTGTCTGAGAAGTTTTGCGTGGGATTGGCAATAGATGCGACAGCTAAAAATCCACGTGTTAAAATATGATGATGATACTTGGGTACCTTTCACCGATGTTACATCTTAAATTGACGTAAGTTTACTTCCAGTCATTCTTATATAAAACCAAACTTATTGTAACTTCTATCATAACACCATAGCACCCATGCCCAGTGGCTGTCAGCATCTCAGAAGAGAAATGCATAAGTGCTCGAACGATATATGGTCGTGTTTTGGTAATAGGTTCACCAGACCCAGAGAATCCCATTTGCATACACATGATGGATGGAAATTAGAAATGTAATCAGAGATAATTATAACCGAAATCACGCAATGGTCGATTACCACGTAAAGAATCACGAGGCATTGAGGACGAGTGCAGGCGACCACTTCCAATACCATTTGTTTTAAACTTTCAGAACCGTATCTTACCTGTCCATGGATAATTAATGAGTGGAATAAATAAAGCTTTATTCATAAAAAATTTGGTCAATTATGGTAAAGTTTCACCATTGTTAAATCCTCTAAAATTCCTGACACATATAATTTAATTAAGGCACCTCCGTATTGGGAAAATGTACCATAACATAACTCCAGAGAGAATATGTGAATCCCTTGAGAATGCGAATGATAAATGATTTTGTAATTTCCGAAAACTACAATTAGTATTTACACATTTCAATCCGATGCATAGGTTTTTCATTAACAGCGTCATTATAGACCTTTAATATACGTGGAAGGGGAAGGACACTAGTCGATGAGGCAGTGTATCTAAACAAATTTCAGCGAACGTACGTTCTTTTCCATTTGCATGAATTGGTGGCGGCTATAGATGCATTCCATGCAGGAAAAATTATTTCTTATTGTAACACATATTTTCACTTCTGTAAGGCCCAGTATAAGTGTACAGTGTTTTGTACTACTTACAAAGTCTTAGAACTACGATGAACATGGGTGCGTAATCAAAGACACACTGAAAGCTAAAAACAACCATGATAATTATGAAATAATATTAACAATGAATCTACCAGAAAATAATAATATAATAGCAAACCTTATCGATAAGTAAATGGGATATATAATAGGATAGGTTTCCTTCAGAATAATGCAAGTTCACGGAGACCTATAACGAAAGAAATAACAGTACATCACGCTAATTATATTAGTGTAGCTGAGAATTGTTCAAGGACCAAAGACCAATTGCAAGATGAAACCAATTTCTCCTCCTCCTAGATATATGAAGCAGGATTTACTACAAAACATGCAAACGATGATAAGAACGAATCACGAGTAATTTCTTGTTAGTGGCCGATAATCACGTTGGAATAAACCGTTTATTAGCACGTTGGAATAAACCTTCTACAAGTTCTCCACAGAGTTTTTCATATAACAGGATGAGGCGCGGAATAATCTTTAATATCAACACGAGCATGTAAATGATTCCAATAAAAGTCTAATTTTTTTTAAGAAACTCGATTATAAGGGAGACAGAAATTTCCTGAGGAATGGGAATATTTAACAAGAAAATCGTTACGTGAATTCTAAAGGCCAAAAGAGAAGAATTTCACTGCGACTAACTGCTGAAATTCTTACTTTGATCAGTGGTCACTCTCATAACCTATTAGTCTCGTACGAAAGTAGATGTTTTTATAGAGGAGACTTAACCTTCTCTTAGTTAATATCACTCCTAGTTAATATATTCCCCCAACTGCCACTCCTAAGCCTTCCTTCTCCAGACGCCGTGATTATTGGTATCTTCAATGACTTTTACCTCTTTCTCCAATTCCCAACACGTTCCCTGACGTGATGAAAGGTAACATACAGATGAGATTTCATTGAGACACTTATTTTGAGCAAGCCATTTTTAAGGTGATGAGAAATAGTAGGAATGTATGATAACGCCATTGCCTTTCACCCGGCAGACTTCAGTGGCGAAAATTGAATTTGCAATCTAATAATTGAACGTATTTCAATTTAAATTAAAATTTTGTTCACAAAAGACTATAAATAAACTACTACGAATGAAATTATCGAATTTCTTAATGCGAAAAGAACTCGATAGCACTCAGCTTCGTCGCTGGCATTCCTATGCGGCGCGAATGAGGCCTCAATTTGGACTAACCAGAGATTTTAATTTTCAAGTGTGCATTAAAATCTAGGGAGCACACCGGATCCAACGTCAGCTAGGGATGAGAGTCAAATAGTTCAGCCAATTTTTTTCAATAAAATAATTAAGATATATCGAATTAAAATTTAAACAACACATGATGGTTGATGGCCAACGTCAATGTGGGAGTAACTCAAATGGAACTAAGACAAATAATATGAAATCTTTCCACCTGCTTTCCCACTTTACCACCTGTTTTGAGGCATAAACAGGAAAGGTTTGAATTAATAATGGGCGGCAAATGACTGAATGAAATTGGTCAGAAGCTTCTGCCTCTGATTCTAAACCTCGCCCGCAATTTCATTCCCCTGTGATGATATAATAAGGAAATTTTTCCCAAAGGCAATAATCATGGCAAAGGAACCCATCCTGACTCACCTTATTATGCTTATGAATCGTGTCATCGTGGTTCATCCACCAAGTTATTACACCACTGCCCCTGGATCTGCGCCCCGAGCCCCTGGAGCCGACGGTGTCCTGCACGCTGTAAGAAGACGACATTTTCATGTCGTACGACTCTACACTCGAGGGAACAGCTGGGGCATTCTCTGGACCCCCCATCGTCCTACTCCCGTTAAAATATCCACCCTAACGATGCGATGGGCGACGATTAGAGAGACCTAGCCAGGCATACAGTAAGGTAGAGACGAGGGGCAGATTCGAAGGGCTGGATCCTATAAATCTATGAAATCTTCACGGCCCCACTCGATTATACCAGATTGTCTTTATTTTAATTAAGATCCAATACCCGGATACAAACCAAGGGAAATCATTGGATGAAGAACCTCGAAAAAAAGCTTATTTCCGAAAGCGAAAACTCAAATTTATATGCGAATTATCCATAAATGAATTTCGGAATCAATGGTATTTAAAAAGCCTTCTGCTTCCCCACCGCCTTACGCCGTTAGAGAAATTGCCGAGGAAAGCAAATGCCAATTTTTTCCAACTTGGCGCCCACGTTATCTAGTGGAAGTGGCGCCTCATGTAGCAAAAAAAACCTCCGGCTGGCTTTCCATCAAACGAATGGGGTGGGCTGAATCGGCGACCGGGTAAACACACACGGTGGAGGCAGCAGCGGGCGATGTCGGGGGGAAACATCAGCCGGAAAATCTATCGCGGCCAAGGCGTCGATTCGGCGCGACGCTTTTCCCCCGAGAAAATGCCGCGGAACCGAAAGCGCGACCGGAAACGGAGAAGAGAGGTGACGACAGGTGCTGCCCGACCTATTCCAGGAGGGACTCGAATTAACACACGCAGGAGGAAACGGAGGTGGGACAGGTTCCGAGGACGTAAAGGAAGGTGGCCGTCGAACGCCAGAGGGATGGTCGCATGAATGAATTGAAACGACGCTGCGCGGAGGACTGACTACGCCATCTCGCTCGGTGACGATTGGAGACCGCCGCCGCGAAGGCTCCGCGCAGGGGTCGGGGGTGCCTCTCGGGAGATGAAAGGGGATTTGTTCCGAGGCTCCGCACGAAAATCCCCGCGCACCGTCAACACAACCATTTGGCACTACTTAACAACGGCTTAATAGATTGACATCGTCCGTCCAAGGCCTTCACAACAGGCACGCTCCGCGTGAAGATGCATTTCGAGGCACGATCGAGGAAAAAAAAATCAAAGTCTTCCTAGTCCGCAAAGTTAAAATTCGCAATTAAAGGACGAAATTTCCGTCGCCAATCAAATTGTTAGGCACGAGTGCACAAACGTAGATCGATCGAACGTGAGAGTTGTCGATGATATGATGATGTCGATGATATGATGTCGAATATAAGAATGAAGCATTGACCTCTAAGATTAAAAATGCGGCAAATAGTTCCACGTTGCACAGGGCCGCCAGGCGATAGCGAAGTAGGAAAAAGAACAAAATCAATCAAATTTCCTCATAGAAGAAAGCAGTAGGCGGGATAGAGCTTGGAAATAATTTCTAAAAATGCAGCCAATTTGTCTCAGCAAATTTCCAAGTCGACCTCGTACTCGCAGTCTCAAATCCTACCACCTCTCTCGACCCCTACTCCACCACGGGGTTACCCCGTGCCACATAGGTATGCATTTCTTTTTTTTCTAGGAGTAAAATGAGGAAAAATTTCATTACTAATTGTAAGTGTTTTTGCCATTTCTTTCCATATGTAACACTTTTTCACATCATAAAGAAGGCAAGTTGTAATATTTCGTATTGTTAGCATTAAGATACATTTCTACACATAAAGATACACTAGAAAAACCCACGAATTTGACATCTATCAATATCTTCTGAAAAAAGTCGCTCATATCCATGTCTAAGATCGTACCTGGCACGACACTGGCCGCCAGCTGGCGACGCCCTATTGGGGATGGATAGCACTTGCTGCGAAAGGGAACTATTGAATATTGTGGCATATGGTTGAATAAATAATCAAAAAATAAAAGACAACCGGCATGCATAGAAAAACAACACTGAAGTATGATATTTTTCTGACAAAAACTATTTGAGGTTTGCCTTTACGAAAGTTAGTTTATGTGATATATGGGGAGTGTTTTGTTAAGAAATAAAAAAGATGGGAACTTATGGAATATGTAATTCAATCCGCGATCGGGTCATACGAGTTATGAACTACCTATTCCTGAAAATACTGAAAGGAAGCATATTCCGAAATTCCCAAGAATAAGTCTCACAACGAAATACTCTCGCATCAAGTTCCTCCTTTGCCCTGGACTGCCATTTCCCTCTTAAATTAATTATGTATCCGCAGCTAATTAAACCGTGTGGGTGGAGAAGCCACAATCTGAAAACCGGGGACCTCCAAACCTTTTGGGTGTATACCACCAAGATGCTTTCAAGGTGGGCCGGGAGGGTACACAATTTAACTGAAAACATCAACATTATGAAAACGGCAAGCTCGAGGTTCTAAGAAAGCGACGGAGGGAACAGCATAATCATGAATCGAATGTTTCCATCTTTGGCCCTAATGCGGAGGGAAATCAACCACGGGAAAAGGCAAAAATCCTTCCGCTGGTTACCTCAGGCTGCAGTTTGGTTAGACGTGCACTAAAATAAGCGAAATAAATACTCCAATTCATCATTTTGTTCTTTCAAACACTGTAAATACTTAAATCCTCCCGCTGCGCCCACCATTTTACTCTCTTCCTATCCTTCCTCTATCAAACAGAATCCAAGGTTCTGTTGTGGCACAATTGAGACTTCACGAAACACCTTGGTGAGAATGGTTTCCTTGCGGAACAATCCTTGCCACAGTGTTTTTAAAATTGCATACCACAATTATTTATATCCAAAGGATGCTCTTATTTTTTAACTCAGGTAAAAAATGCGAAAGTGGGTTCGCTAAAAAATGCCACTAACAAACCACATTGGATGTGACACTGAATGACTTTTCACCGGAGAAGAGATGAGCTAATGAAAATCGGTTAAATGAATAATGTGGCGACCTCAACACTAATCGGATGCATAGTTTCCGCAAACATTGCATCATGCGTTGTGGTAGTGCAAGAGGAGGGGAAGTAGAAGATAAAGGAATTCATTAACATGGAGGAATCCACATGATATTTTTCTCGTGAAAAAACTGCGAAATACGCACCTGCATCCGCACGCATGACTTCTACCCGTAAAGTCTCCTTACATATTCAGTAGTTTACCGCATGACCCTCCAGCCAGATAGCGGCAGAAACCTGCTCTCAAAAATAACCCGAACGTCACGATTAATTTCCGATTAACATCCGCTACATAATTCGTTATCATTCGACCATTTTTCTTTCCAGTATCATGGCATGTAACGAGCTGGGATAGGTATAAATCAATTTTCCTACATTAAACGAAAAATTCATTAGATAAACTTCATCCCATCGTCCGTGTGCCATATACAAATTCCAGCCACTTTTTTCTTTAACAAACTTGACAATTGACATAATTAGGAAAACTAGTGATAAACAACATAATAGAATAGGCACCTGAGATTTTTCATTGGCACAACAGTAAATTAAGAAATAATTAAATTTCTTTAACTTACTTTTGGAAGTTGAATGAATTTACCACAAAGTATTATCACAATTGATTACATTATATTACACTTTTTTTAAATGTGAATTGAAAATCCAAAATAATGAAATAAGAAAATTACGAGATAAAGAGAGAAATAAAAGGTTTTTCATGTACATTTTTAATTCAGTTAACATGCCATTTATACATTATTTACATTGAGTTGCTGACATTGAATACTAGGAAATGAATATTGATGGAAATTTATGTATACCAAAATGCTTCATGAGGTACTTCAGTAGGTACATGTGTCACAAGGTGTTTCAGATATATAAATTTTAATATATTTAGCAGATAAGAGGGTACCTTAATTAATACATTTAGTGGTTTACCTTAAAACTTATGATTTGACAACGAACATAAACTCACTCAAAAAAACATCCCTGACAAGAAACTGAACCATCTTCCATTCTTTCCTATCCCATGTTAGTCCTCTATTTCCCCAGTCGGTCTTCCATCTTACAACCCTCTTTACTTGACCTACATGTTTATCCCTTGGCCATCCCCATGGGACTTACCCATCCACTTTCCCTTTGATTATGTTCCTGACAAATTTGCTGTCTCTCATGGTGTGACCTAACCATCTGGCTCTTCTTTCCCGTATGGTGCTCCACATGGTCTTTTCCTCTTCTGAATACTTTTTCATTTCTAACTTCATACGCCCATTTGATCTTCAGAAATCATCTCCAACGCCAGGTTAAAAAGGTTTCTATTCTTCTCTGCTCTGTTTTTTCAATGGTCCATGACTCTGATGCATAAATCTCTATGAAAATGCTTTTATGTACTTCTCTCCTGTTTCTGACTAAATTTTTTCACATCAAAACTGTCTTTCTTTTGCAAAGGAAGGCTATTATAATACTCAATTACACAGAAGTAAGAGAAAAGTGCAAGCTACATTTTATAGCTCATGGTATTATATTTGTAAACAGAAAATATCCTGATACTATTCTAGGGTATGTAAAAGCATATGGAAATAGCATAACAATAAGATCTGATCTTAATAACAATAGTAAAAGAACAAACTGAAACTTTTGTATCATATTTTGGTTGTCCATCACCCAAGACAACTTTCACAGCAATCAAATTATTTAATAAACTACCGTCTTCTGAGAAGATGATATTGCTAGATTTAGAATAAAGTTGTAAAAATGACTGAATGTTAAATCAGTTTGCCCTGTGCAACAATGTATTAGGTTAATCAGGGATTTGGTTTGACAAAAGGCTTAAACATTTAAATATACACCCTATACACTTTAGTTATAATTTTCATTGAGAATACAAATTGTGGTCAAGAAAAACTGACAAAATAAAGCTAGATTAAAATGCTCATGTTTATTTTATCACAAAAAAATATTTCACGGAATCAAGCAGCTGTAAAGTGACTGTAAAGGGACATTTAAATAATTCTGCCTATGCCCCTTCATTAATTCTGAGCAGCTATGGCATTATAGGTAACTGCTGTCCTAAATTAAAGTATCAAAATGATCAAGTCTCCAATTAAGCCTGAAAAAAAACAATTCTTTGTGTCAACATTTATCTACTAATCAAAGGTTTTTAGCAAATATTTCACAATAGTAAATTAAATTATTTGCATCACTTAAATTTAAGAACATTATGTGGCCATAATGTATTTAGAAAGTTAGTAGCACATTATTGAAAAAATATAAAAACTTTTTTCCAATGCAATAAAAAAATAAATAAAAACATCAGAACACCCACCTGATTATTCAATGTTTTGTTCTCCAGATGCAAAATCAGGCTTGAATGCTCATGAACACTGGCGTCGAAACAATAACCAAAATGAGGTAAATTCCATGGAGACCTCAAATCTAATCGGTATTCTCCTTCATACCAGAAACTTGATTTCAAAGCTAATGTTTCTTGATAATAACTAAATGGTTACCTAATCTACAAAATATCAAACAAAAGCCTATGCCTTAAATATTTCTTCTTTGCTGAGCCATAAAAATTCCTCAAAGAATAAAGCATCACTTTGCTCATGATACAGGTCAGTGAATAAAGGAAGAAAAAACAGAATAGGTGACAAAATGGTCTCGAATTCAATGAATTTCAACAAAAGAATTGCTAGATTTAACGGTTAACTTTTGAAATTTATCGTGGCTAACTGTAGAAAAAAGTCATCACCACAAAATAAAATAATTAGAAAAAATACACAAAATGAGTTCATACTTAATTTCTATGTACTTGATAAAAAGTTCAGAAAAAGTAGCGGTAGGCAAATTATCACCATATTAATCTGGGTTCATAACTTTTCAACAATTAAACATTACTTTAAGTAGATATTTCTTTAGTCTACAAGGAAGATTTTAAAAGAACCCCATTGCTGCCAGTGCCTTGCAGGTAGACTGAGCCAAACTCATGCCATGAAGTTAGAAAAAATCTTGTTTTTACATTAATTTAAGCGTTTAATCTCAATTAATTAAGTTCATATTTATGTCAATGTTAGCGATATTTTTGGGGTTGCCTATTGTTAAATATCCCTTCTTTATTGTCTCTTTTTTCATTAAGGAACATCTCTCTAAGTAAAGAGTGGGCCGATATATCGGTCTGTAGCAGTTTTCGCACAACTGGTGAGGGCTGATAGATCGGTCGAATAGCAGAAAAAGGGTTAAATACATCATCATACAATGGTAATGGTGGCACAAGTAAATAAGATGCTGGGCCACAGAATCTACTGTTTCTTAATTAATTATTGATGAATTATTTTGTATAGTTACTAACCTAAGCGGACAATGATAAGTGGAATATTCTCCTCCACCAGAAAAAGAACAATAACATCCAAGGTGAAATTTGTGATTTTATTTGGGTTTGGCAGTTGACAAAACAAAGTCTTTTGAAGAACTGGATCAACAATAAATGCTGTCACGCAGTGAAGCAACCTTAAGACCAAGTTGTGCATTATTTTAAGAAATGGATTAAATATTCAAATTAAAAATGGGAGGATTAAGGATTTGAAAAGAAGGATTTATCTATGACTAATACGACAGGTGGAATAAACAATTAAAAATAGGAGACTGGAGGGGTTTAACCGGGCTTTTAGTTCTGAATCTCTTGAGAAAGGGAGGTATTATTGAAGAAAAGTTAATTTTAAGCTTAACTTCAATGCTGATGGAAACATTCTCCAAACTATAATTTTTTTAGTTGGTACATATATATCTCCTACAGCGTGTGTCTTAACATTACTTACAATTATCAAATTCTCTAAAATAACTCTAG
>LYUA01000582.1:18107-28550 GCA_002093875.1 Calopteryx splendens | reverse complement strand
TTGACTTTGAAACTATTGTATTTTAAATGTTCTGATCCCCTGTACAGTTGTGCTGTACTTGTTTTTAAAAATATACTTTTCTGACGACATCCACAATGATATGTCAATGTCATAGATGAATGAAGATTATTATTATTATAAGTATAATGTGCAAAATGGGTAAGTTCACAACAGACTATCAAATGAATGTACCATACATGATTACACCAGTGAGATTATTAATTTCATAATTACTACTAACAACCTTCTCCAGGGACTCAAGACACTGTTATTCCTTATACTATTTCTCATTTTCCTAATGACCACTTTTCTTCTCCAATGTGTTGTATATAAACTCAAATGTTCCTCAAATAATAACAAACATGGATTCTAAATCAAGAAAACTTGATCACTATAAGAATAGTGCCATTTTATTTTCTTTAGGGAATATATTCCCTTCACCGGGCTTTTGGTTAGGCTAATCGGAGTTAAGTAGGAGTGAGGAAAAGGTTGGACAAATGATGACAGGGGATTTTCTTTCCAAATCAGCTTAGGAATGTTTGCATTGTTTGTTGATCTGTCATACTATTCTATTTATTACTATAATATAGAAAAACTCAATGTATAACTTAGTGGGTTGAATGGGGAACTGATAACAATTTGCTAACCAAGAACCATCCTGGGTGACCTCAAACACAGTCCATATAATGTCACAACACAGCGCAAAAGTAATCCCAGCAAGTGAAACAATGTCTGTTACTCATAAGCGTCACTTCAAGAAAAAAATAAAGTTTTAATGACTTCTTCAATATCCAAATGGTGTTTTTCAAGCAGGAGAGAGACTTACTTAAACTATGTACCTGGGTGTTTTTTTAAACATACACACACAGCATAACTCACTAAAAATGATCATGCATATTTAACACATCCCTGCACTATAAAGACAAATTATGCATAATCAATACCTACACTTTTCAAATATTATTTATAACACTGAAATAACAGTGATTGGGTGGTACTTAGTAATTTATGGTACAGATCATTACCTTTTATTGGAACTATAGTGTTTCATTTATGAACTTAAAGATCTGAGGCACACTTTGTCTTCCTATCCCTCGAGGGATAGGAAGACAAAGTGTGCCTCATAAGAAAGATTCACTTATAATACCAGTAAGAGGGTAAGAAATATAATTGCCTGAGAACCATTTTTACCTGAAAGAGGTGAAAATTTTAGTTCAACCATACAAATCAAAATTGATGAGAGAAAATATCAGGTGGATGGTGGTAATCCTGAATGCACTTCTGAGAATGAAGTGCATAAATTGAATTTATTGCTTCTGAGCGGGAGGGTAGGCCATCAAATGATACAAGACTCAGTATGCCATCTGAATTGTCCTCATTTTCTTTAATGACATGCTAAATGTTATAATAGTATGCGAAGAGGATATATGTATTTCAATGAATGCTTTTTTTATGATTCTCATCTAACTCTTTGTTAATTTACATTGATTTCGATACAGGCTCATGAGACTTGCGCTAGGGGATTTGCATTTCCATTTCTTGTGTATTTATTGCTAAACTGGGATATCTACTTCGTAAAATAGACTCAGCTACTCTTAAGTTTTAAAAATAATGATTAAATTTGGCAACTATCTATTAATTAAGATTTTAAAAATAAAACTCACCGTAATTTGCGGAAAATCATCTGCACAATATGAATTCTATCGTCCAACGAACTTGCAAGTAGGCGAGGTTTTTCCTACGATTAATAGGAATACTTGTTCTTTTCCAATCATAGAGGAATGGATTGAATTACACTGATTATAAGGACCACATAGACTTCAAAGTTTCGAATTACCGAAAAACATTATCATTACATCAAAATTACAACCACCATAGATATAGAATTGGATTTGTCATCACGACTTTCAAAATTACCTTGAAGTCACTGTTAACGAGTACATCCTAAAAGTTTGAAAAATGCTGTCATATTTTCCCGAGCATTTCACTTAAATAATACAACAAACTAAAGTGGCATTTAGCAATTGCCGACATTTCAAATAACGAGCAAAGTTAATGTCATTTTAAAGTCAACTTAAATTTTAAGTAGCAGAAAACCAACAAATACACCTCAAAATCCATATGAATAACGAAATTCCACGCGCGACTGTCCTTGATTGTAGATAAATATTGAATTGCATGAAAAAGTTTATTGGGGGTAAGTGAAAAGTTTGACGTAAATGGAATTAAGCATATAATAAAAAATATGTCGAATAGAAGATTATTTCGATTTTTTCCACTTAAACCCGTCGGGCCCTTCATTTACCTGAAGGGATTATCTGAATTACCACGCATCCCATAGTACCTGTTCTCCGATAGAAAATTGGCTTGGTTTACACGGCTTTTCTATTGTTATTCAGTGATCTACAAATCTAACAGCTTGGATAAACGTGTTAGCCATCCAATCAGTTCAATAAGTATAGCAGGGAGGCCAAGAGTTAGGAACGAATTAATGGCTTAACCCCTTCTTCAAATGGCTTTCATCGCTTGTGTTCCTCACTTCTCGGAAATGTGCACTACAATTTGGGGATGCTTAATGAAGTACTCTTTCTTCACATTCATTAATTTCCCATGAAATTGTCATCTCTGTTTCACCTCTTAAAACTAATACGAGGGTCAGTGGCGTCGGCAAAGGGATCGGATATGGGGGGTGGGGTGTAAATAAAAAACTGATGCGCTACGTTTGCAACATGCGAATCTAGTCGTCAATAGTATGCTAGAACTCTACCGTTTTTCATTCCTTACAGCAATTCATAAAAAATTGCACTTTATAAACAGCTTGGTCCCATAGAAATTTAAAAAAGGGAACAGCAGTATGAATGCATTATCCATTGAGTTTTTCTGCATCTGAACTTAAAATATTAACTATCACCTCAGACTTGTTATATTTAATTTCTTTCACAGCCTTCTCTATCTCACAATATAGTATACCTAGACCTAAGTTATCCGGATAGGCCTCATCAACAGCATATTCTCTACATTAAACTGACTGGCCTAATCCCTCTCCCACCGCCTTACCTGAATCTCTTCTGCTTCAATTAATACTTTACCTGGCATATCCCTAAAAGTGTGCATGGATTTTCCTTTCCGACTGTGCTTTCACTCTCCTGTACAACACTCCCATTTCACTCCGTCTCTTTAAACACTCCATGCCACTGCTCTTTCCACCATATTTATTTCTTGCCTCAGTTTATTATTATCTCTTTGCACTTCCTTCTGGCTACCCCTGTGGTTCCCCTTGTTTCTCTCAACTTTCTTCCTAATTATCTCTTCTGTAATCAATTGCTTGCATATCCTTTTTCTATTTACCATTTCTCTTTGTTTCATTTGCAGTTTTCATTATCCCTTCTTTGAGCTATCCCCACCTTTCTTCTCTAGCTCTCAACAGATTCCTGTCTACTGCTCTTTAGTACTCCTTTCTTTTCATCTTGGTTAATGCTTCTACATCCATTTACTTATCTGTGTGCCCTTTTTTATCCTTTTGAATTTTACATTGCCTTTCATAAGAAATAAATTATGGTTTGAACCCTCATCTGATCCCTGGACACCATGAATTCCTAAATCAATGCCTGACCATAATGTAATCCGGCTCATATCTCTCTGAATATCCTGGCATATTCCAAGTGTACCTGGGTCTATAGTAGTGTTTATACATGGCATTAAGAAGGATAAAGCCATTCTCTCTGTAAAACTCTATTGCTTTCTTCCCATGGCCATTCCTTGTTCCTCAACTGTGGTCCCCCACTTCACTTCTCTCTGAATTCCAGTCCCCCATCACTATCAAGTGTTTTTTTCTTCCAGTAATACCATAATTTCCTCTATAAGGTTTTATATACTGTGTACTTCTTCCTTCAGTTATTACATTTTGGCATTGGGACATTGAACAGTGGACCCCTTTGGGCCTTTTGTTGAGAATAGACTAATGCTGATACCAGATTTCTCTCCACCCGTCTTCTATTCCCTGGAAATCCTACCTTTACCATATTTCCCACCTATCCTTAATGGTGCAAATGACTTCAGCTCTCAGTAGCTTTCCATACTAACTAGTAAACCTGAATAATATCCATGTTCGTTGGTTCTACTAATAGTATTGTAACTCACCTGATTTAATTTAACTACAGTTCTTTATATCCTTTCATTTAACTCTTCTACTGCACCATACTTGTTCTCTTGCACTCTCCTTCCACAATCCTATAATATAAATATATTCCCTCTTCTATTATTATTTTCTAACTCCCATCCTGACATCCTAGTCCCTTATCTGACAGTTGCATTCCTCTTCTGAGTCTTCTTATCTGTCCATTTGGACGTGCAAGGATTTTATGTGACGATTACTCTGGATGGCTTGCCACCCCTTCACAACCTGGTGACACCCACCTCATAATTGGCAGGATTTATCTTTATACTGTCATGGGGAAGATAATTGAGATGGTTTCCCATTGCCTTCCTCAATAGAGAAATAACAATTCAAATAACAACTTGTTATACTCAACAAAAAAATTTCATATCGTTTCACCTATATAAAAAATTACTCCTCAGATTGCATGACTCCACCCTAACTGGTTCTACAAATATTAAATTTCTAGGTGTTCAAATAGATAATGGGAACCACATATTGATTCTATCTGCTCAAAAATTGCATTTGGATGTTGTCTGCTAAGGTGTATAGTACCAATTACTAACTATGAGACAGCCATATCAGTGTATTGTGCCTACATTTATAGTAGACTTTAAGTATAGTATCACTGCCTGGGGGCACATGAGGGTTTATTTAACTTAAAAAATGGGATTTTAGAATTGTAGCAGGTGTGGGCAAATCCCATAGCTGCCAACACCTATTCGAGGACCTTAATGCATTTAACATCCATTTATGTCTATAGTTTCATTTTATATTTAAAGGACCATTATTCTGCCCTAAGCTTAAAGGTAAGCATGGATGCTCATAGCCATGACATCGGATTTAATAAATATTTCAGATATTCAATATAATAAAAGCCTGGTGTTCTTTGGTGTGTTGCTTTTTACTTATTATCCCCCAAAATAAATCATATCTCTACCATACTTCAAGACTAAAGAATTCCCTTTCATTAGGTTTCCAACCCTTTCACCTATCTGTCATGGGTGGGCCTACCAGAGCCAACAAAAATTGCTCCCACCAGCACAGCTCTAGGGGTCATAAAAACACAAGCCCTTCCACCATGTCAAGGTTGTAGTCTATGTGGGAGGAACTTTTGCATGCTGACGAGTTTTACAGGATACCAAGTGGGGAAACTCTTTCCGTTTATTTCCAAGCCGATTACATAATGTTCAAGGCTCAAATCTTTCAGTCACCTAAGAATAAAAAAATTACGAGGATTCATATCTTTAGGTGGAAGGGTAGAGGATTACAATGAACCTCATCAAAGTAACAGTGAATTCTGAAAAAATAAACATTTTAAATGAAGACAGAAGATTATACTGGTATTGAATATGAGGCTGCATGACAAAATGCATTCTGAAAAAAATTATGACAACGTTGGTGCTTCACAAACAAGCCATATTCCGATCAAAATTAAAGAAGCACCAGAGGTGCCACAACATATTTTTGAACGAGTACTGGGTTTGGGAGGGGGCACAACACAGAAAACTGGCAAATATTTTTTAACAGGCTAATTTGGGGAGGGGACCTTATGCTCTTTGCCCCTTTGTATATGCAACACCACACATCAATGATTTCTTCCTTTGAAGCATTGGTTAAAAGATTAAAATTCATTTCAGTGCTCAAAAAATGGATACCAAGGAAAATTTTAAAAAGTCAGGTTGATAGACGAAATTCTGATGCAATCAAGGGTTTTCAAACCCCAAAAGTAATTAACCTTCTACCCTACTTTCTAGCTTGGTAGACACCATCATTTTAAGACTTTATCATGTAGAGCCCACAAATAGTCATTCTAATGGGGACAATCAAAATTTGAATGGAAAATACAGCAAATTGTCCTCGACAAAGAGCTCATTTGCCAACTCCTGAAAACTTAGCACTCACAATAATTTAGTTAAAAGACAAAATTGGCTTTCTGCTTAATTCACCTCAATAGTAACTGGAGTGTAATTGCCTCCTATTTATGTACATATAATTAAAAAATCTCAACTACAGTTTATTTCACTTATTTAGGTAAAGCACTGTAATAGATAGCATTAAAAATAAGGCCAATGACTATGTAAATCAGTCAAGGGCACATAACTTACTAAAGGATTTAACAGTGTAAGTAAAATAGGACATTCGGCATATTGAGAAAATAAAATCAAAATTATCTTTATACATGAATGGCATGACACTCACTGTAAGGCTTCTTGTTTAGTACTACATGGTGGTATATGCTTCTCAGTAAAGCTGGCATCTACATGTGAACACGGATATATTAGTCTCCTAACAATCAGAACACATCCATTGAGACTACTGTTCAATTAAGCTAACTTACCCTCACTGCACAATTACGGGATGTGGACACGATGAACACCAAATATCTCTGCTTACTATTGGACTACTGACACTTCAAATGGATCTAAAATTGTCTCTCAGAGACAATTTTAGATCCATTGAAGATTGTCACTTCATGAAAATTCTTAATAGGGATGTAGATCGAATAATATATTTCACAATTTGATTTAATCGTTTGGTTGTAATTTATGCTGTGCGACTGTAAATAATTATTGATTCACTGAACTGAAAACAAGTCTAACCAACAAAAAGAATTAATTACTCTGCATATCAACTATAAGAAAATAAAATTATGGTAATTTGTATACATTAATGAGATGATATTACTAATCTGACAACAAGAATAATGTGAACAGACTCATCAAAATATTTCCAATGTCAACTATGTATTACGTCTTTAAAAAAAGGAATTTGTAAAGCACTAATATGCACCATTCATTTTGGAATTCTATCAAATAACAAAACAAAAAGCTTTTGAACATTGGTTTTACCTTATCGCTGTTCTATACATTCAGAAATATTTAGTATAATTTTGTTCATATTATAAAAACATTTGTATGCCAAAAATTACCTTCTACATAATCTGTAAGATGGTGTACATGCTCCCATTAAATAAAAAAGGAACATAACTACAAATGATTGCACATAATAAGAAATTTAATCTGTCAACCAAAACAAGACGTCATCAAAAATTTTACAGAAGAGTATTTCATTACTCTGAGAAGCACAGAAAAAGTACTAACTTGAATACGTTCAAAAATATTACATCAGATCTTAATGCTGTCACATGTCCACAATAATAACATTAAATTTCAATATGTGAAGACGTTTTAAAATAGTTCAATATAAAACAAAATTGTCTTATGAAGGTTATCCTGTTGAGCTATAAACATATTCAAAACATCGGTACCAATAAAACCAAGGTAAAATGTGGCCATGAACTAAAGAGTCCACTTATGTTTGCAATGACCATCACTTGAATACCATACACAACTATGGCCATTATTTCACTCAACACAAGAAATCATTTAATCAATAATTCACATCTGCCAACAAGCACATACATCTCATATAACTTTATTTTACAACCGATTTTGAATACGGATATAGATAACTTCTATTTAATAAACCTTCAGAGGGTCAATTAAAAGTCTATTGTTGCAAGAACAGTATATACACCTGTGGCAATATAATTGGTGGGCATATGAGATTATTTACATTTTCTTTAGTTGAGAATATCATGCCACTTTTACTTCAGAAAAATATCAGTTTATCACAAATGTTGGCAATCTATATCAATAAATGTGAATCTTAGGTCTGAAATGACCGACTGTCTACTAAGACTCCATTCTCATTCACACAATCAGGGACAGAGAATGAAACCAGATAGAATGAACTAACAAGAGAAACCTATTCCACTTTACATACAGTCCCAAAATGGAATCATTAAGCAAGTAGCTTCATAAACCCAAATGCTCTTGTAATCAATACGCTCATTCTACATGATAATTACAATAATAAACAAACCAAGGGGCAAATCACTAAGATTGTACAAATTTACCGCTTTGCACCCATTTCAATTTACGATGTAATTCATAATGGTTTCCGCAAGAAAACTCACGTTTATGACTGCCTTTTACCTTTACAAATAAAGTATGACATCACAGCATTTTCTCTTGGAGAAGGAAATCTACTGTCTTAATGGCAACCATTTAGAGACCATTATTTTCAAGCAATGAGGGCTTACAGTTCTTTTAGTATTCTATATTCCTCAAAGGAATTTGTACATACCTACTTCAAATCTTGAGTGTAAAATATGGTTTTTTAACCTGTTATCAAATACTTTCTCAACCAAAATAAGAGAAAAAGCTCTCACAGAGTATGAAAGAACTAAATACTTGTAATGGCATGCTGCAAAGTAAATTCACATGGAATTGCCTCTACATTAAATGTGTATGAGGTTATTTATGACAGGAGAAGGTGTTTACGAAATAATTTCAGCAAACGATTTAACATAGGCCTCATGTAATTTAGTCACGAACTCAGGATCGTGCCTAATGAGATAAGTGAAAGCTTGAAGAAGCTGATTTCTTGTCAGAGGAGAGAGATCTGTAACACGACCGTCAGAATTTTCTTGTGAGGGTCGTGCACTTGCCCCCAATATACTGGGTTTGATTAAATTGGGTGAGCTTTGGACCTGGGACATGCAACTTGAATCCCCAGCAGCTGACTTCGCAATAACACGAGACGAGGTAAACATAACAGGAGGCATTAAGGCGGGCTTTCCTGTCGAGTCACTGCACAATGGAGCCGAAAGTGGTCGATCAATCCCAGACAGCTCACCGACAGTGGCCGCAGCAGTTCTAACGTTGGCAGCAGCAATCATTCCATCTTGAGGGGCAGGTGTTGCTACCCGTAGAAAACTAACACCTTCATCAACTTTATCAATTAGTTTTGCAGGAACAGAGTTACAATTTAAAGAAGAAGAAAGGGCTTTTGTATCGTTTTTAATAGGGTGTCTTTCCTTCTTTTTGGATTCAGGGGTAACAGAACGTTGCTGCTTTTCAATGTGCTCTACGCTATGGGCAGGATTAGACATGAGCCGTTGAATCAGAGGCTTCAAAGGTACACCATTGCTATCGGCGACGTTTGAACATGCCACTGGTGAGGGCAAACCTATGGTAGGGGCTTGGTTTAGAAATAAACCCGAACACACTTGCTTCAGTCCTTTACACTCCTCGTTGTCAACGGAGTACTGCGATGTACTAGCCTTTGCGAAAAACTCCATCACACTCTGGGGAGTGGCTTCTGGTTTAGAATGTTCTGGATTCACTCCCACTTTTTGAGGTTGCTTGACGACACCCATATCTGTGATATTATTCTTTAGCTTAACTTTACTGACATTGAAATCTTCCTGAGCCTTGCTTAGCATGCTGTATATATCAATGGGGTTTCCTTTTTTAACTTTCGGTGATTTTTCATGCTTCTTCTCCAATTCCTTGACTAACTTGTCAAGAACAGATGCAATCCTAATACACTCGTCTTTATCATAAAACCATACCCCATATATCCGAGATTTCGCATTTCTATACAACAAAAAAGGCTCCTGCAACTGAAAATCAAGTCCATTGCTCACTGGTTCCACTAAATTGTTGGTATTCAGTCTGTTCATAATGACTATACCGTGGTACGGTTCGCCATTTCGACCGTAAACGAACAACGCTCCTTCAACGTCTGTTTTTTCCCATGCGTTACTTTCAGAATTGAAAGTATACAGAGCAACATGAGTTGCAGAGTCTAATATGTCTTTCACATATGGATCAACCCTTTTAAGGGCCGCCACATTCATACGTAATTCAGTATTGTCCGCCATATTTCACTAAAATTTAGCATTTACCGTAACAGCCACCACCAACCAAGAAAAAACTTCAAACATAAGAGGTTGAAGAACTGACTTTGCTCTTTTCCCCTGCAGAGAATATTTCACAACAAGCAGCAGAAAATTTTGAATAGATATTTCAATTCGGTACGTGTACCAAATAGTCACAACCTCAAGTTATTCTCACATAAATAAAAATCCGTGATGAACGCTATTCGGATTGCAGTTGTTTTCTTGGCATCGCCGTTCAAATCCTGGTGGCAGTTGCATCGTAAAGTAATGATAAGGTATAATTAATAAAGTGTAAAGTTGAGTTATTTTCCGAATATGAATTCTTAATTACAAAGATAAAAAAGAGAAATTGCATAATTTTATGCAGTTTAATGATCTCACAGCTGATTTTACAGACATTTTATTCTCTAGAAAATGCTTATTCTTATCTATTCTAGAAAATACTTATTCTTATTATCGCTGATTATAAAGGCCCGTTAACACGGGGCATTTATTGCTGCAATAATTGCGCGTGACGTTATAACGCGAACTTTCA
>LYUA01000581.1:332164-344159 GCA_002093875.1 Calopteryx splendens | reverse complement strand
ACATATATATATATATATTAAACATATATATACATATAGTTATATGTTTATAATGACTTCCTCTAATACATTTTTAAAACTTAAATAACTCTGATTAAAAAATAAATGAATAGTCATAAATATGTTCATCAAACTCATCTTTTGATTATACAAACTTCTGCCAGCAATTTTTGAAGCTAGCTTTGAAGTTTAATTCCACACAATTCTATTAAATACCAAAATGATATGTATATCCTTTCTGAATGTAAATTAAAAAATATTAATGAAAAATTCCACCTTGCTGATTAGTGCTCGAGGTTTTATCAACTTTTGACAACAGCTATATATCATACTCCCACAGATTTTTTTATAAGATCACAAAAATGAAACTGAGAAGCAAAAATAAAGACTGTACTCTGACAACTACCATCAGTCTCAGTCATACGCCTCTGAATATACTTTCAGACAAAAAAATTTTTTTTTTGTCAAAAAGTACTTATTTCTGTCCCAATTACAGTAATAGTTGTGTACAACAGCCATAAATGTGGATATAGGCCTCACTGATACAAAGCTCAGACAAAAATATTTATGGAGAATATTTTATCTTTACTGGATTCGGTATATGATAAACCACCATATTAAAGCAAATGATGGTTGCAAGAGATGGATTTTTGCCTAAAACTCTCCAGAAGGGGCAACAATGAGTTTGAAAATACCGCATCAGACATGGATATAGGGTCAAAGTTATGTAAACACAATGTGCAAAATTAATACAAATTTAAGAAAGCCTCATTTATGCCTACTTCTGGCATGTTTATTTATTATTTATATGAATTAGTTACTAATTGAAAAGGCCAACTCAACTGTTAAAATATTCTCTGAATTGCCATCATTCAGCCATCTACTTTCAGATATGACAATAATAATATGTTTTAATATCTGTGACCCAAAACATATACTTTCAAATAAGTGAATGGAAATCACTGTAATACGTGGGAGCACCAGAAAATATGCATCTCAATACAACACATAAACAAAAATGAGGGGGTTGATAAAAATCCTAGGATTGCTAAAAAAAGCCAAAGGACATTTTCAGAAAAAGAAGGGGAATTACTACACATTTAAATTCTTGCACTGACACACAGATGCCCATTACACAAGTTGCCACTAGAACAATAAAATGTATTCTAAAAAACTGGGAGTCAAACCTATTATATTCATTAGTTGAGCTCATAAGGAAATTACTTTGTACAGGGCAAATATGTAAAATGTAGTATTGCTTAGTTTCCTGTTAAAGGGAAAAGATCAGAAGAAAAATAGTGTGAACAACATGGCCAACATTCAGATGAAGACAAAATTCACAATTCAATTGTAGTAAAATGCAGGGGACTTTCAAGAGACATTCAAAGCTGTTCAAGTTGTCCCGAAATCTCATACCAGGCTCCATGCCAACCTGCCATTCGGGAATAGCATAATCTTTGAAAAAGTTCATTGATGAATTTACTGTGTATGAATGCAAGCTACTTCAAAACTGAATGGAAATAAACAACCATTTAATAACAGCATATTTCAGAACCATGACATCTTATACAACACCCAACTTCACATAAGGGTCTTTTGCATAACAGCAGTGTCATGAATTCTGAATTTATAACATGATGTGTCATCTTATAACTGTACACTCTACCATATTATGTTCCGGGGGAATGAATTCATTGGGGGAGGCTGAATGGAGAGATTGAGTTTAGGGGGGGATGAGTTGCATTTTGGATGTGTTTCAAGAGGGTTAGGTTTCAGGGACTGAGAAGAAAGTCCATGGAAAAAAATGAATAAATGAAACCACCTATGATGTGAGAATTTATAAAAATGTTCAGTACCTATGCAGAATAAGTTTTTATTGTAATGAGATTGCGTAGTCATGAAACATTTTATATGTACTGTCCATTTATCTTAATTTGGCTATGAAGTCAGTTGAATAACTAGTTCTGGTTCTTAAACCCAATACATTATTCCCATTCGCCTTATCTCTGTAAGATGTAGATAAGGAATAGCTTCATACTAAATGAAAGTTAGTAAGTATCCTGAGATGCCAGTTTTTTTAGACTACTGGCAATTTAAACCATCTCTACGTAAAGTAATAAATGTTATCACCAGCCAATTAAGTGTAGCAAGATTTTCTTATTTAGCATCAAGTTAGACTGTTGATGTGCCTTGTTTTATAAACTCAATTACTTCCAGGCTACTGTGACCAGAAAGTTTAACAATGAATACACGTCAAATGAGAACTAAGCATTTGCATGACTAAAATATATTGTAAGTTACTGAGGTATTTTAATCAAATTAAGCACAAAAACCATTATAACAAGAAAAACTGCTCCGTGTGTAAAGAAAGAGTTATTATAATTTCCACATGACATTCATACATGAAAGGCTTGAAATTTTTCAAATAAATATAATAAATTAAAATGAATGCATTTCAAATTAAAATTCTGGAGCTAGCAGGTCAGAAATGAATGGCAAACCCAAAAAATAAATAAGCAAAGAAATTAAGAAATGTAACATGAATTACAATGATGCATCTAATCAACAAATAATCCATCTCTTTCTTCTTAAGTTAGTTTATTTTTGTTCCTTGCTGAGGTTTACAAATAAGGACAAGCACTTACAAGGGAACTTGAATCATCTTCTTCATAGGTACTCCAATTACTTAAAACTAGGCAGTTGGCAATAATAAAGGGAACTTGTCGCAACATTTGTCTGCACATCTCCAGGCTGATATGATTTGAGAACATTGTCAAACATACATAGATTAATAAAAGATAACTCTCTTTAATCAGACACGTTCAATCAAAATATTACCAGTCTTAAATATTTAACCTATGACCACATACATGTAAAAGAAGCTACCTCTTAGGTTTGCCATTAATTTCAGCCATTTGTCAACATACACATCACTTCAGTAACATTATCATATATGCATGTAACACACAGTAATTAGAAACCATTAAATATTAAATCTTTCAAGTATTGAGGTCACATTGAAGTAACTTTTAAGCCAGCAGAGACTTAATCATTAGTTAACATTAGTCAACTTGTAACATTATATTTTATCCCGGGCTTCATCAATGAACTTGTAGTTCCAGAAAGAGAGAGCTCCTTTTTTACTTTATTTCATCATAAATGTGCACTCTTAGCCCCAACCTGGTAATGAGTACAGCAGGTGTATATCATTTTCATTAATTCACACCAAATGCACAAATATAACACTGTCAATGTCAGTAAAATAGTAAAATTAATAGCTGGCATATTATAAGGATGATCCATCATATTATTATCCATGATGTGCACCATTGTACCACATGCCTGATTAACTTCATGAAGCAAGATCACTTATATTAATTAGTTTCATGGAAACGGATAGTGCACCAGCTTACATGAAACAGCACAGAGCTCAGTAGCTTACTAGAAAATGCAATTGTATAGTTTGCTTGCATTTGATCCCTAAAATTACTATTATGGCCTCTGCCATATCATAGCATAAAAACTGAAAGGCAGTATCTGAACATGTTTAGAAATAAAATTTAACCACCAAAATTGACTGAATATAATAAATTTAATGGAAAACCCAACAATATAAACTTTAATAATGTATAACAAACAATAATAAAATAAACAATTTTTTTTAAAATTTTGGTCAATTTCACACGACTAAAAACACAACTTGACTACCTAGCTCTTGTAATTCAATCATTTTCCTTCACACAACATCTACCCATTCCCATGACAGTAAAAAAAATCTGCACACTTGAAAAAGAAACCAATTTTTGGTTCTAATATAATAGTTATGAAATATATATTCTTACAATATAACCATTAAAAAGCTCAATAGGAACATTTAGTTTAACTCTCAGAACAAATACCTACTTTTCATCCACTTTTTGGATGGTGTCAGCCATGGCAGAAGTCTTACTCTCCAGTTTGTTGATAAGCTCAGTTTTGTGTTTTAGAGAACTTTCACATTCCTGGAATGCAACACACAGTAGCAGCTCAAGAACTTAATGTTTACTTAATAGAATAGATATTTGGGCCTAGCAACAACACATGTAATCGAAGACAACCAAAACCATTGTACAAAAGCAGCAATAATAAATATGAACTAAAATTTAAAACGTGAAAAATAATTATTTTTCGCATCATACAAAATACAGCCTCCCTCCATGGATGAATTAATAATGTGGGAAGTCCTCGATTTATGCCATGTCAACTTATTTAGCAGATTATCACATCAGTTTCAACATATTGTCCACACATACTTTTATAAGCCTGAACCTCTCAGGCATAATAAAAACTAAGTCAGCACCAGTTAGAGATCCTAATGGTTCAATATAGACCTAAATAAGAGATAAAATACCATCAGAGTCATTTTAATTTTACTGGCATCATTGGCTCAACACTTGAAATATTCTTATGAAATTGACTGATAGTCTAATGACTAATTCCATGTGTGCTGTGTATCTCATTTTGTCAAACATTGCCAGCACCACATTAAGCACTGGCTTCATGACTCAAAATTTTGTAATGACCCTTAAAACAGCCCTATTTAAGAACAAAAGAAATATTTCTTTCTACATTTTTCCTTCGTGAATGGCAAATTTATGACTAAAAAATAAGAAAAAATGAAAGTAAAATCTCATTTATTTTCAATTAAGACCACAATATTGATCATAATATGCATTATGCAAACAAGTGAATATTATTAACATTGCACCACTCCAAATGAAAACCTTATTAGAGAATAGCAAATAGGTGATGATAAAATGCTAAATTTCTTAAAAGTTAATGAAATATATCCCTGGCACTCCAACTGCCAAGAAAGAGACTTTCCTTGTCCAACTTTTAGTTGACCATTGAAAGTTACTTTTATAGAACATACTCATTATGTTCATATAGCTGTAAAATATTTTTTTAATTCTCTAAAACACGTACTGAAATTCTCAATATTAAAATTGGTGGAACAAGTTGTGCACCACATATCAAGGACTTCCAAAACATCACTAAATTGGTTAACTCAATATAAAATCATAATTAACATATTTAAAGCCATTACATATTTATGTGTGTAAGCTCCAACAAAAATGCTGTTAATGGGAATGTTTATGAAATTATTTGGTATAGCTTCTCAGCTTTGTTTGAGTGCATGTCAGTGAAGATTATTTGTTACATAACAAAATGAAATGTTATACAAAGAAAAGAGGTAAACTACTAATTTAAAGAATAAAATTAATATTTCATATTGAATGACAACTAAGAGGTTACATGTATTTTAATAAAGTTAATGATTTTGAGCTACGAGTTAGTACCAAGCCAAATAATATTATGTAAGTCATTACTGAGCCAATGATCATGTTAATAAAACCTTCAATATGACCTCCTTTACCATTTTACAATAAGCACCCATCATGATTTCCTGATACAATAATCATAAATTAATTCAGAGATGATCAATGTAACAAAAACAGGGAAAACTGTGAACATTTGTTAGTGAAAGCAATAATAAGTAAGACAAGAAAAAGGTTAATCAAAGGATATAATTTCACAAACAATCATAGAAAAGATTAAGAAAAACAAGATAGAAACAATGAATCATATGTTATTTCTTGAAAAAATATATATATCAACATTTTCAGGCACTGAATTAGGTTAAAACTATTTGTTAGTCAGTTGTCTCCAAGGAAATGCGAAAATGCTATGTTATGACAAATACACTGTGAAACTGTTTTGTATCTTCAAAGCTGCTGGAGGTTAAGACAAATGGCTTCTATAAGTTTTTCAGCATCACAAAGTGCAACTCAAGTAGCACACATCCAAACACTGCCTATATAATTTAGCAGCAGATGTTGATGACTTTTTTGCCTCAACTACAGTCCATCTAAATATTTTTGGGGAAAGATACATGTAAGTAGGTGTCCCATAAGAGCAAATATGGTCCATTGAAAGAAAGCTTTTTACTTTCGTGGGCCCTGGCCCTTTAGCTGAGTCGCGTTGGGCGTTTCCTTTCCATCTTTTAACAAGTGGTTGTAACGCTCTAAGTTGTTGAGGATTTGTCCGATCTGGCTAGTCTTTGCCTGGAGACGACTCACCATCTCCCCTTTTTGGGTCAACTCTTGTTCACACTCCTACAAAAAGGAATGAGAGCAGTGGTAAGGGAAGCTCAAGTTTAAATATTAACCAAAAGGAAACCTCTTCACATTTGCAATAAAATCTAAAATGTCCTTTTTCACCGATGCATTGATTAATGAATAAGAAATGGCAAAGATGACTGAGAATTACAAACACCTTACACCAAGATGTGATCTGAATTGACATGGATTAGTAGTATTATTGGTATGAAAGGAAAAAGTAATAAAGTTATGGAAGGCATACATGGCACTAGGTTAAAAAAAGTATAATTGGGTCAAATATTTATGGCAGTTTACAAGAGCAGATTCATCATTGCAAAAGTATAAGTGGAGGGAGAAGAAATTCAAAAGCAGAACAACACAATAAGAAACACACTGCATAGCATGCAAACATTACGGAAAGATCAAAGTGCAAAACTAAGCCAAAATCAAGCTTAATGAATATCAATAAACACAGTGCATCTGATATTTTGACTCCATGGCTCTCACAAACTTTTTTGATATCCCGTTAAATCAAACAGTGTGTGTGATTCCCAATAAATTAATGATCCTCCCTATTTAAATCTGAACATATTTTGCATTCAGCAAAATGTTTAGTTTCAGTATGAACCCAACCAACTAAAGATTATAAATGACATTAGGATCAACTAGTTACAATGATAAATGTCCTCAGCCTCTCATTAGTTACAGCCCTATGACCCAAAACGTAAAAGGAATGACATTCATAGTAAAATAATTGTCTCAGTACCTTTCAATTTAAAAAAAATAAATTTTCACTTTTCAAAAATAGCTGTATTGAGCTAACTACATTATGTGTGAGTTGAGAGGACTAGTAGTCTTTCAATATTTAGTGTCAAGCTAATTGGTAAAGAACTACATGCCTTTAGCTAGGAGAGGAAAATTAGGAATGTTTATGATCACCAATAAGCTACCAATACTGGAGAGCATTATACTATACATCCCAGGAATTAGTGAGTACAATAATCAATCAGTACCAAATCTCAACTCCCTAATTTTTTTCAGAACTCCACAATAAATGGTGCAGATTTTTTAAAATTGCCTATTTCTTCTTTGACAGTCCTTGATGCAAATCAATATAATTGATAGCATGTTCAAAGCAAATGCAGTAGCTAGTGTTAAAAAAAAACTAGTCAGCAAATAGGTTACCAAGGCATATTTGAACTCAACAGATGATAAACTCTATTTTATCAAAGCTAATGGTAGCATATATTAATTTGGATTTCAATATCATGTTAAACATGCCCATAAAAATCAAAACAGAAAATGAAGAGGAAGAGGGGTTAAAGAATATTCATTGAAAATGTAAACGTACATAGACTTAGGGTAATATGTAACACGAGTCTGTGAAATGTGTTGATTTTATGTTTCATCTGGTGGAACTAATTGCTGATGTGTGTTGGAAACCTCAACCTTGCTTATAAACAACCCCAAGTTTAATGTAGAGAGGTAAGCATGCATGCAAAGACAGATTAAAGCTTAGGAAAATTCAAAGTTGAAGATGAGGGAATTCCTACGTAGAAAATTCCGAGGCCATGTGACTAACAGCCAAAAATTACACATCATTTATAAAATAGGTTTTCTAGTGACTCTTTTACTGTCCCTTTTGAGAGATTAAAAAAGGATGCAGTTTCCTGCACATCATTCTATCACTGAATCTCTGAGCTAAATGCTGTGAAAATAAAGCCTTTTACAGGAAGGTTTTTATTATACGAGAAAGCTCTGTCCATTGACTGCTGATTGACAGTTCTCCATTGTATACACACAAGCAAAATTGCTTTGGAAAGTTAAATCATAAGCGGAATAAATCAAAGCCAGTAACAGATTTTGTTTTTGCATTTTGGATACAAGTAATTTCAAGTATTATGTTCATTCCAATTTTAAAATTTATACTCTACTTTCTTTCCTTTTCATATGCTTACAATACCAACAGCTCATAACAGTATGTTTGATAGCCAAATAACAAAGCTTTTGCATCAAATGGAGGTTGAAGGAGAAAGTACTATGATATTTAATTTTTAGAGACAGTATGTCACCATATGCTATTTTATAAGAAATATTCACATAAGAAAAGCTTTTCAGCACTACAACACTTTACTACAGTAAATATTTTGTGTAGATGCCAAAAATAGTATTTGAGCGATGGAAATATAATTTTACAAAATTCATGCTGCCCAAAAGATGAAAGGTTCTCCCTAGTTATGGCAGAGCTATCATTCAGGACAATATTTGATTATGTATGAGACACTCTGAAGGGATGGCAACTCCTCAGTATACCCATTCTCATGTTGTAATCTAACAGCTGATTTAAAAAGAAAACATGTAAAGAATTAACAATTTTTTGTGTCCATTCACCAATTACATTAATGAAATTAAACTTCTTTTTCCAGAGTGAACAGCCCAAATGCACCTTTATAATGTGAAACTTACTGTTAGGTATTGTTTCACTTTGTAACAAGAAAAGTAATTAATGGAATGGAGGTTGAAATAGCTTTCTTTCCCTCATATGTAAAGCCAGTCAGAATGGATATTTATGAATCAGCTAAAATTACTTTTATAGTACCTACATATGTAATAGATAAATGTTGAATACTCTCTTGTTGATTTAAAAAATGAATCATCCAAAGTATATTATGATAGTTAAATTTTCCTATTCCCCTAGCCTTCTTCCTCTGATTTCCGAACTATTGGAATATTCCTACCCATAAACCCAAATTTATATGGTATCGAAAACAGAATTTTCCTTATTCCTAACCATTTCAACAAATTCCCGAAACAACAACATAACTGGGACTTTTATATAAATTTTAGTCTTTGAAGCTGACTAATAAAAATCCTTCCAATGGCAATAATTTTGTCGTAACCACCTGATTTATTCACAGCTGAAGTGATAAAGAATGTTTCACATAACACATGGTTATTTTTAGAGAGCTAGAAAATTGATTTGTAGATTTAATAAATAACCACAGTCTTTTATTTCAGTACAATTGACAAGCTTTGCAACACTTGAATAGCCACTTAGTTTATGCACAAAAAGTTTTTGTGATAAAGTCAATGTTCATTTTTTACTTTTATCATGAAAAAAAATGCGGGGGAAAATATTTTATTATTGTAGTGTTATATTAAAAATAGGAATACACAAAAATGTTGCTATTTGTGAATTCACAATGCATGTTGCCAACCATTTTGTTTCCCTCTTCTTATAAAAATCTAAGTATTTGCTAAAAGTAAAATATTAGTTAATAATTAAATATTGCTCATTATTCATTCATGTGATAAAAAGACTAAAATACGTTCTCCCGGCATAGTCAAAAGTTAATCTAATTTTCAAAGATTATGAATATGAGCTTTGAATATTATTTTTAAATAAATCTCTGACCCATATAAAACTTAGTCCTTTGAATTAAGTAGTTTACATGCTATTGCATAATATTGTATAATAGTAGTACTTAGTTTAATAACTTCAATAAACATAATCTTTCACAGCACAAATTTTTCCCCTTAAACTTCATTATTCCATATTTAGTTCATTTTTCATAAATATCACCATTCCTTCAATGGCCTCATGATACAGGTTGTGAAGTAAGATCTACAGATGAGTTTCCTTTCTCCCTCTTTAAACTGGAAGATCTATTTCATAAAGTCAAGCCTGACATTGTGTATTTCACATTATGGTAAGTCAACTCCAAAGGTATGCATTGAGTAACTGTGGATTGAGTAAAACAGCATCATTTTTTATTAAACCAAAAATATCTTGAGTTTAAGATACCATGACTTTTATGGATGCTGAACACAATGACATGCAAAACAATCATAAAAGTTCACAAAAACAATAATGAAGAAATTAAAGTGAGGAAAGTTATATCCTATTCTACATTTGAAAGCATAAATGAAATCCACTGGCAAGAAAATAAGCTGATTCCAAAGGTTAAGAAGCTCAAAAGGAACAAGGCACATTTCTGTAACAGTCATCTTTTTCTCTTCAATTGATCATTATTCCATGATATTGGTTGATGACTGATGAGTGGTATACTATCCTGCTAATTCAAAGCTCACTGGGTTAACATCCTATCTTGAAAAAGAATGTCATGTTGTGGCCTTAATACTCATGTTCATTCATGGTGAGAGAAATAAATGGCCTATGAAGTTAAAATTCAGTTTTCATTGATTACCTATAGCTACGGTGGTGTGGTGGTCTAGGCAGAGCATTTGAGTATTAACCAGGTGGCCCTGGATTCAAATCTACATTATGCCTGTAGATATCCCAGCTATTATGATCAGGCAGGTCATTCAAAAATAAAATAAAAAGTAAAGTACTTAAATGACACCCTTGAGCAACACCAGGTGTAACCTTTATCTATTTTTATTGACCTTCAAAAATTTTAACCACTTGATAACGTTCTCTCAAATAGTGAACGATCCACTTCAACATGGAGTCTCCGAAATCTAACTCTGACAACTTAAAAATTAAGAAATCAACATTACTTTAGCCAAAATGTTTTGTATAATAAGCATAAATTACATCACCTGAAAGACTAATTCCAAGAATCAATAATAATGGATGTACATGTTAAAATTTTGTAATTGTAGATTCCCCTTTGGAAACACCATGCTGGCTAAGACTTATCAAATTTCTAAACATGGATAATATTTTCCCGACCAAAAGCTGCTCAAAGAGGTTTGGGAGTAAGGATAACTTAGAAATTGGATGGTAAAACTTGATATTACACTTATCTTAAATCTTAAAGACTGGAGAAACAAAACTACACTTCCATTTCAGAGGAAAATTTCCTGTTAAAAGAGACCTATTAAAAAATGGGAAACCAGGAATGGCTAAGGAATATTAGGATCAACCATCATCATGCTCAACTCCAGAAACAATCGATAAAGTACATAAAGTGATCCTTGAGGACTGAAGGCAGACATTCCATGACCTTTGTAATAGGGTTGGACTGCCATTTGGGACATGTCAATGCATTCTAGCAGATTTACTGAACATGATATGAATTGCAGCAAAGTTTGTCTCAAGACCATCAGGTTGAGGAATGCAGAGCTGCAAGCAACAGTTTGAAATGACCCAAACTTCCCGCCCAGAGTAATATTTGCCAATGAAACATGGGTGTATGGTTATGACCCTGAAACAAAGAAGCAATCTCCACAGTAGAAGACATTTTGGAGTTCACAGTCAGAGATGAACAAGGTGCAATGAAAACAACAATAACTTGTGGGTTTGTACCACTACTGATTTGGGTGATATATTAAAATTCACAACAACATTGGGTAGCACCTTGTTCATTAATTCATCAATATCATCTAATTAATGACGACTTAAAAACCACTGTGTCACATTAATTTGACTCGTTTATGGATCACATTGTGACAGAAGATGAAACTTGGGTTCACGACACACCTGAGCAAAAAAGCTAGTCACTAAATTGGCATTTTAAGGGCAAATTCAAGCAAGTTCTTTCAACACAAAAGATCATGGCTACAATGTTCTGGGACTGTAAAGGTCTCCTCTTGGCTGACTTCATACTCCATAATGCAACAATTAGGGCAGTTGGAATTTGTGAAACATTGCAGAAGCTGCAAAGAGCCATCCAAAACAAGCAGTGTGAATTATTAGTAATTATTGAGTAAGGATGAGATTTTCCCTCTATGATAGCACAACTCAGGGGGTGAAGCAGACCAAAATTGGGTAACTTCAAATGGAAAATTTTTGACTATCCCCCAAACAGCCCAGGGCTGCTATTCAGAATGGAATTGTTCCTCGTTTTGGAGCGATTATCGCTCTGATTGAGCGATAATAGCTACAAATC
>LYUA01000581.1:320050-331245 GCA_002093875.1 Calopteryx splendens | reverse complement strand
TAAAGTTGCCAGAACATTATATGCTCTTTAATACATGTTATCGTGTTGGTGTATTGGAAGAAAGAAGTTCAATTCAAGTATTTGATGTAGTCCCAGTCAACACGGAAAATAGAGCCAGGTTATGGCCGTTGTCTATATTGAGTTGTTATGTTAGTTACCAAGCTGCTGTTGGATTTAATAGAAGTAGTCTCAAGGAACATTTCAATACTTTCGTAATACGAGTAACTTCTGACTGTCCGCCACCTCCTTACAATATGTATAAAATACAAGGCAGTACGCAAATCCCTAATTATTAGGGGATGAATTAATTTTTCTGTATTCCATAACTTAACCTGGATTTATGGTAATTTACAAAGTAAGCATTTAATCAGGTGTAATAAAGAAGCAACTAAATTAGAGGAAAGAATTAAAAGGGCTGTGCCACACTTTTTACTCAAAAGGGAAATTAAAAAAGAGTTCTTCATATCAAAATCTACTTGATGAAAAAGTAAATACAATGGCATTATTTGCAATCATTCCGAAGGTTTCCACAGCAGGATGATTAACTTTGACCTGAGCATGCCTGCAGGATAGGAGGTGAAACTGTTGTCTTCAAAAAATCAAACCTACGTGGTGTGTCCGGAAGTAGAATGTCTTCATTTGTAATCATTATTCAAATAATATGCACAGCAAAAATATACAATGGCTAAGATGTTGCCTAATTCTCTCTCTGAAGGTGCAAGGGCACATGCATCATGTGCAATACAGCACTATGAAACCAAGCCTAATGGGTGAACCTACATCAAATAATAATATTTTAATACAGTCAATCCAATGCCTGAGCCTATATGGCACCATGGATCTTCTACATAGAAAACACAAAATATAAACATACCCTTCAGGATCTAAGAGTAATATTAATAAAAATTAAGGGTGCTCCACAGTGCGACTTGGAAAGGCTATACAAATTCTTGTGAGTTCCCATGCTATGGTTACATCTAGAGAGATAATATCACTCTGCTTTCAGTTTATCATTGCTAAGGGATTGCTATAAGATTCCATTCAAAATACTTATGCTAAAGACAATGAAGAAAAGAATTCACAAAATTATACAAATACATCGTTTTTCTCTGCTTCATTACTCAATCTCCGAAGACAATGGAAAAAATATATTTGGATGTGATCATAGAATGATCTTCAATTTGTTGAAAGAAATATTTTTCACGGATATATTCCCTATAGTAATAGTGAAATTTAGGAAACCGTGAGCCCAGATTCACACTTTTAGTGACTTGATATTTTTCCTTTCTGATCACCCCATCCTCCCCATCTCCTTCCCGTACTCAAGGGAAGAACATTACCAACTTACTAACTACGGTACAGATAAAAGGACATATATAGGGAATAATTGTGTACCCTTTAACTGTATATCTGAAACTTTACAAGTTACAATACATCTGGAACACAAAGTTCACATTTCCAACAGCATGAAGTATATTGATCTGACAAGTTGCATTGTAATGAGCACCCTTTTAGATCCATGAAGTATGATAATATTCTAAATTGACCTATATGGTGCTTTTATTTATGTTTTAAGACTGATCACCTGACTTAAATGAAAAGCTGTGTTGAAATTTCTTTAGTATTGACAGTAGTTTTCATTTATGGTACTGTAGCACTCTTATTTATATTATGTTAGACTAAATATTTGAATAATAGTGTATGAATCAGGTATTGGAAATCACAAAAAAGTAATAATGACCTTTTGATTCATAATTCACCTTAGACCCATCCTTACTCTGATATCAATCGAAATACTGGACCTTTTGAAAAGTGTGAGTTGATCCTAATATGAAATAATTGAGCACTACAGCTTATCCACATCTTCAACTGCATGGATGGATATTTATGGTTTGAGGATTAACAAGCATTTCCTAATTGTACTTTGTTCGTAAGTAAGATTCGTAAGTCCCACCAAAGTTTAACAGGAGTTGAGGAAAACAATTTCCATGATACCGAAAGGTCTACGAAAGCTCCCTGAGAGGTTAAATGCAGTCCCATTACAACCTACGCACACCATTAACAAATACTAGATCAAATTTCATGGTAGCCAAGAAAGGTCAGAATATTCCCCCTCTCCTGGGCAACACACAACATATAAACCCATTCTACTGTTGGACATCCCCCATTCCATTCCCGAAGTGGTGGAAGCACATGGAACTATTTCGAGGGACTGTTAAATGGGAGAATTATCGAAGAGTTGGAGGGTGTGGAGCGAACAAGGGCAGACTTCACTTCATAGAAGCATCAAATTTCCACATTATTATAGTTAATATATTTCCACAGAATTAGGAAAAAAACAACACAATTTCTTTAACCACATTACAGTATCATCAGATTCAAAATTCAGCTATAATCAATCAACAACATGACCATGGGAGAGTTTTTAGACAAACTTGATATATAGTACATTTCATGTCATGTGTGCTACCCAAGCAACTTATTGATAATAAAAGCAAAGAAGTAGTAATTTAAATTGTATTTATGTCAAAAACTTCCAATTTATTTAAAATTCAAATGATAGGGAAAGAAATATGGGAAATTCTAATTAAATTTACAAGCAACTTCCCTCATTGAAAAGATTTATAGCAGCAAAATAAAAGAATGTTTAACTTAGAGCAACATTGTTGCTGATCTAAATCCATTTCAATTTGCAGAAGTTTTCAATGACAATAAATGCATCAACATTGAATCTATTTAAGACCAAAATATAAAAAAAAAACTTGATCCTCCCACAAAAGCAATGGATAAAAAGGGAAGAAAATTAGAAGTTGGGATACCCAAGCAAAGCATAAAAACTACCTAATATTATGCTCGGAAACTAAAATCAATAAATAAAAAAAAACATTAAAATGAACAAGTTACGTAGTTTTAGTTAGGTGTAATTTGGCTGAATCGGAACAAAATTATGACAAAAATAATTGGCAAATTTTCTACTATTTCATTTATTCAAATATTGGACAAATTCAAATTATTTTGGTTCTTATCATCAAGAAACCACATACACAATTTTCCAAGTATTTATCTCAAATGCAACATGTGCAACTTGCATCCCAAAGAAGCCAAACAAGGGTTTATCATCTGTGTGCAATAAAATATCCTGCAAAAAGTTACACCTAGTAAATAAACTTATATAATGATAAATATAGCAAACAAGAGGTATTTATGAGAATTTAGGGAAGCTCAAAACAATTACAGCATATCAGATTTTAAAAAAATACTGGAACGTAACCTAAGATATTCACAGATAAACACTATATGCAAATTCTTTGTAAGATATAAACAATTACTTCTGCAAAAAGAAATCCATTCACCCTAAGAAACACAGACTTGGTATACATAAGTATTACCAGAACAAGTAAAATACTTGGAAGTCGCAATAACATCAGATCTAACAAGGGGAAACACATTAGGAACATCTGCAGAGCTGCATTAAAAAACTTGGCTTCATCAAATGAAGTGGGGAAATACTAAAATAAGAAAGTTAAAGGAGAAGTATTGTATCACATCAGTTGGACTCACCTTGAATATTTGTTGAGTGCAGAAGGACCTAATTTCAGAATTAAACAAGATACAGAGAAAAGCTGCCTGTACTGTGAAAAATCGCCATCAACATAAAGAAAACAGAACATTACTATTGGAAATCCTAGGTTGGGAGCCATTAGAAGCATGAATATTAATCACACAACCATTAGATAAGCATACATTTTCTGAGTTTAATGCTGTAATAGGGAATAATACTAGCCCCATATTACATTGGCAGGCAAGACCACAATGAGAAGCTGAGGGAAACTGATTGTTGGACGGAACGGATTCCTACTATTGACCTATTCTAATAACCAACTACTACTTGACTGGTGAACTAACACCCTCTGCCATATGCCCTCATGTCAATTTATAGAATAAGGTGTCAATGAATGTAAACATTCCTTTGTTCTAAATCTTTTCTGTGAATGTTATTTGTAATATGAAATAATGATAATCTCCAGACCCATAACATTGTCGAAAAAACTACTTACAAGCTCATGCTAAAAATAATAAATAAAATACCAGTTGTGAAAAAATTCATGCACAAGGTTATACTAAAATAAATGTGCTACAAAAAAACTGAAAATTTCTAACAATACATTGGTGTAGGACAAATATGACACTGAATGAAGCATAAAAGGGAGCACAGAACCAGGTATGGGACTAAGCTCAATTAAATTCAAAAGGTGCATGAGGTGAGGCATAAAGTCTCCTCATTATCCCTAGTAAAGATATGCTACTGATATCTGAAATTTTGTTTCTATCAATAGATTAATGGACAGCACCTGACCAGAGAAATACCCTGAGAAAGCAAAATCACTTTCATTACTTTCATTTCACTTCATACCCCTTTGTAATTGGGCTTGCCCTTTTACTTCTTTCACCATACTCTCCTGGAAAAACTGCTCTCAATTCTCTCTAGTGTGAAACTTCACATGATCAAAAACAGCATTTACCATCTACATAGTATATATTTAAAGTGATATTCAGAGGCTAAAAAGCTCTCATAATATTTCACAGTAGAATAAATAATGATGCCAAACTACAAAGTTAAATCAAAACTTTGTCTCAAAACACACAGCAGCTAATAAAAACCTCCAGCTCTCATTTACATCATGTTGAAATATAGAGGTTAACACCAAATGTATACTCTTATCTGGGAAAGTAAATATTTAAAGATAAATGTATATGAATCCCTAAGATGGGAACAGGTAAGGAGTGTTACCACCATTGGTTTAAAAAAGTGGAATTCAGATTGAACCTACGACAGAGAAGAGGACCATTTAACAAATTATTTGACATGCAAGAGCCAAAGGACCACAACGGTGTGAAAAGTTTCTTTTCTCAATTATCTCTTTAGTTGGCACATAAGAATGAACTAAAAAAGGGAATAGAGACAACAAAAAAGGTGATCCTGCAGCGAATTTTAGTAATTCAAAGAAGGAGATCTATTGCGGTTTCTTGCAAAGAAGTGACGTGATAGTTGATGTTAAAAGGCAAAGAATTATTAAAAGAATTTAAGCAAAATATTGTTAGTGATTTGAAACTCTAGGCATTCATGTGAGAAAAAAAGTAATCAAGAGTGGTTTCGAAGGAGAGCAGAACCTTAAAACATGTACTAATCTATGCATTTCTGTAAATGCATATGTTAATTTCAGTGCCGTGCAGTGTAATCTTGTGCCGAAAAATTTTAAGCTTGGTTCTCAAAAATCAAACCTATATTACAAATTAACATTACTTGAAGGTCTTAATGTGTATCACAAAAAAATGAGCAAAACATTACTTCTCACCAGAATAAAATCCTGTTAATGTGTTCTAAAATTATGTACGAATACTGGGATGTAGAAATATCGATAAGTCTCTCAAAATATTTCAACACATCTTTTCATACACATATTTTCACGTAACAAGAGAGATTTTGAGACAGATGATCAAAATCATGCACCACTGTGTGGCTGTGAAGCTACCACCGGGCTTTATTGCCTCCAGTTACCAAGGGGTGCAATTTGATTATATACTGTTATACTGTATTTTACTATTTGAAATAAGATACTAAGTGAAAACTTATAAATTATATCCCAGGATATCACAGGCATGTATTAAATGAAAAGTCACATTCATTCAAATTATTCCACAAAATCCAGAATTCAAAATATACGAACATTTTCTCTAGCTTAGGAATTCCATCTTCCTACATATGCAAGTCTGATACTGGGAGTTGGATTCATGAGAAACAATCACTGCATTACTTGAGGTTCTACTGCCCTAAATAAATCAAATTATACTAACAAAATGGCAATTATGAACAAGGCATCATTTAAAACTTCACGAGAAAAAAAGGATTTGTACCTTAACTTTACCATGTCATTACAAAGAACAGCATATTGTTTACAGATAAATAAAACCCCAATTGCTAATCATGTTTATGATACAGAAAATATATCTTATAATTCAGCAAAAGTACTGTGATTGAAATATGATGTCTTTTCATCATTGACTTTCATGAGAAATTGTGAAAACACAGGTACATCACAGTAAAAGATAATTCAATACTTCTTGGCTGCCTTTGCAACATGCAGTATATTAAGATAGAAATAAACAGGTTGCAATTTGTCTGGAAATAAAAACCACCACATCTTAATTGGGCTCTACATTACTGGAAATGTAATAATACAATTCAACATCAACATTTGCACACATTAGTCAATAGAAACACAAATATACACAAATGTGTAAATTGGTAATGCTATGTAATTAGTAAATCAGCATATGTACTTTGTGAAAAAATACCAAGTTTTATCAGTACCCTGTCTTAGGCAAATAAATAAATATGCCAGTACTGCTACATGATTAACTGGAAAAAAATCTCACAAACCCTTACCCATGAGTGGTAAAAATACTTATTTGAAAGCCTTAACCATCCAAATCATAAACTAAATAATAAAAAATATGAGATGGATTTCTCAAAACTCAATATGAGCATAAAAATAAATTTTGAATGACATGATCTGCAGCCGAAGCTGTTTGCAAATATATTATTATGTGGATTTTCCTTTAATTACTGAGTGAGAATTGAATAACACACAGAATTAATGCCAACTGGTAAAGCTGATGTGTTGTAAAATACCTAACCAAGAGTTTCATGTACATTTGCCATTAATGATAATTAACTGCATGAATAAACTCTTTAAACCCTTGACAAACACAAAAGGGATTAATGTGAGAAAAGCTCTTATAATAAGTATTTCTGTTCATGCTTTGTAATTTATCAAAACATTCGGTGTGAATTTAGAAGGAAAACTTCGGCTCTAGAGATGGCATAAATAATGTAGATAGAGTGGAAATCATTCTACACAAAAACAGACATCATAGAATATTGATTAACACAAAAAAATGGCTATAACAAAAACATTTTTTGGCCCTCAGAAAATAATTCTCCATAAATTTCTTCGGACTACATGAAATGGCATTTGTGGCCGATTTCCTGATCCACTATGTAGTTTTTCCACTGCAAAGTCTCCCAATGTCTTATTCAAAACTTCAACTAAGATTTTCCATTTACACACCAGTGGGGATTATCTCACATTTCACTTATTACACCTCTCCTTTCAATGGGTAGGGTACTCTCTCCATTTAAAGGATGGAAGTTCATGGAATTTGTTCATTATGGCAAAGAAAGATCTAGATGGCCTCCTCTCCACTGGGGAGAGAATCTGCACTCCCCTATGTGAAGAGGAGGCCACCAAGACCTTTCCTGGCTGCAATAAACAAATTCTATCCTTTCAAAGAGGGGAAGGGTTTATAAGTGAAGCTTGTTATCATTTACTGTTGGTTTTTCCAAAATTCCTCCTGGTTCCTATTCTTAAATTAGGTGGTTTCAGGCGTCACTTTGTGGAAGCATTTTACATTCAGAATAAAAATACTTTGTTTTTCCACATAAAATGTTTATTCCACAACCTAGGTTTCCCTGAAGTCTGTCCTGATGATGGCTTAGTAAGTCAAAACAGAGGTCATCGAATAAAAATTTTACATGGAAAAACAAAGTATTTCTATTCTTAATGCCTTATCTGTAAGTTCTCGAAAGGTTAAACACTAAGTTGGCCCTGAATTTCAGAGTGCAAAGGTGTGCGAGTGCTAAAGAAATCTGCGAGGATGCCTTCTTTTTTAAGTTTATAGTTACTAGTGAATTTGCATAATTGTAAAACATTAGAATCTCATTCAAAATGGGTATCAAACTGCGTAAGCAAAATGCTAATCTGTTAAAACTGAAAATACATCATCTTCAAGAGGTTAACAATACCAGTGATATAACAAAAACTGATAATCAGAAAATGTTTGGAATACCTAATTCAACAATGAAGAATCATAAAAAAATCATGATAAACTGACACTGACAAAAGCAAGTCTAAACCAGAACAGCACCATCTACACATGGCAAAAGACGAGGTTCTGGACTCAACGCTGATCGTTAAGTTTAAACAGACAAGAGCCCAGAATGCTCCTATTTCTGGTCCCGTGTTAATGGCAAAGAGTTTTGAGTTGGGATTCATTTTCAAGCCTAATCCTTGTTGGTTGGAATGGTTCAAGGTGAGGAATGTGATAGTATTTACGAGTGTTCCTGGGGAGTATGGAAAGGTTTCCCATGATATGATATCAGAGTGGGTAACTTCTACTTTGTCTAAATTGCTGGAAGACTTTTCAGCTAAGAACATTTTCAATCCTGATGAAAACTACATTATTTTCTCTGCCTCCTGGAAAAGACTTCAGCATTTACAAATGTGCAGCGTTTTGATGGGAAAAAATCCAAAAAGCATAAAACCATAATGGGTGCCTGTAATTCCAATACCTCTGAAAAGTTGCCCAAGTTTGTCATCAGTAAGTTTCATAATCCTCAGAGGCTCATAAATGTAAATAAATTGCTGGTGGAATACACAGAAAATTAAAAGGCTTAGATAATGAAAAGCATTTATACAAACTCGGTTAAGACACTGGATAGGCATGTTTTACGGCAGAAGCCCAAAACTGCTTTGATCGTTGACAACAGCTCTGCACATTCCAAAGTGGAAGGGCTGAAATCAATAAATTTGATCTTTTTGCTGTCAAATACAACCACGTGTTTTGCAGCCATGTGATCAGGGTATCATTAAAACCTGAAACACTACTACCGAAAATTAATGCTACCGCAATATTTATCTAATATCGAAACAAATGAGAAAAGTAGGCTTGTGATGCTTTTGGATCCCTTGCATTTGTTGCATGCCGCTTGGAGGTTAGTAGCCGTGGATAAAATAGCAAATTGTTTTCGTCATGCAGAATTTTTATCTTCATTAACAGTGGATGGATTAGAATAAAATGAATGGAACGGGGAAGTACAGGAGACTAGTTGCAATGGAGATTTGTGCAATATATTCACCCATGTGTCCCCAGTGATTGACAATGGAAATCACACCGAGTGATTATATAGGAGTAGATTACCTTATTGCCATTTACAACTATATTAACAGATTGTGAAATTGTTGATAATGTAATATCAAGTGTAACACGAGGAAGTGAGAGTGACAAAAGTGGTTATGAATGTGAATCTGTAATATTCTCCTCTCCTACTGCTACTGATGTCCATGGGATGCTGAAACATGTGCGCCGACTTTTAAAAACTGAGGCAGATGGGGACAAATTGCACGAGAAGTTGATGATTTGGAAAAATTTGTAGAACATAAATTAATCATGAATGCCACTCAGAAAAGAATCACTAATTTTTTTCGTTAAAAAGTAGATTTTTAAATGGCAGCGCAACCATTATCAATGATGTAAATATTTAAATGTTTACATGAAATTTTGTAAATGCTGAAATATAATATAATGTGAATAAATTAATTGAGTTCAGTAGTTTAATTATACATCACACCTATTGTAACAAATATATTCATCCACGTAAGAGCTGATATACATTCTTACCTATTAATATGTAACGCAATGGGAGGAAAAAACTTTAGTGTGGGTTAGGAGACCGGATACGTGATTTTTATGGCAGAAGCCCAAATGTCGTAAAAAAAGTTTAAGCAGGTTATCATGGAGTTCAGTTCGCACGGATTTCGGTTAACATGAAATTTTTGGGTTGCTCCAATACATTTTGCATAACCAAATAATCCACTGTAACCAAAAATTGACACCTTAGCTACTTCAATAAAATGCACAATAGTCAATCACATACAGTTCCTTCTACTCAGTTTAAGGTTAAACATGGTGAACCCCTTCTTTATGATTTTGTGGGGAAACATAGCATGGGAATGCATAAATCTAGGGAAAACACAATTTGTAGAAACTGGAAGCAAAAAAAGAACTTTATATGATTATATAAAAAACAAACATCGCATGCTTATCTCCATTGCAGGGTTCTCATTTTTAATCTTGGGTTTTGTAAGGAATACATTTAAATGATCCATCTCATTCACACTAAAAGTCCATTTGTATAGAAGTCCACTGGCCACATTCAAAGCTGATTTCATGAGCGTATGATCATGCAAATGGCATGTCTACCCAAAACATTTTAAAAATGATGAAAGATCTTTTCTTTCATGAAAGCTAAGAAATTTTTCATTAAATTTAAACTAACAGGGGACTTGCATGCTAAATATGTGTGAATGATGACATTAAAGCCAATACATCACATTCATTAGAATGTTGTTAAAGGTCAAAAACTTATTCCATGCCAAGATACAACCAAGTTCTGGAAATGAGGTATCCTTTGCCCTAACTCTCATTTTCACAATAATGCTCAATATCCTGATCAACACAGAGTTATAGTGAAAAAAAGAAGAGGAGTCATAGAATAAACTCTGAAATATGGTTAGAATTGGCTCTATCCCACCTGCAATGCTATTGTGCACTTGTGTAGAAAAGAATCTGCATGGTTATTCCTCCTCTCCCTCCTTGGAGGGGAGGTTCCCTCACCTTTGCCACCTCGCTTTTTCTCCCTGTCCCTCCCAATGATTATCTTGAAATTATTTCCAGCTATTGCTGGCTGTTGTCTGGTAGAGTACATGGTTTTGCCGTTGGATATATATTGGAATTATATCTGGAATTATACCTGAAGTAATAGTGAAACTAAAATCTAGAGACGCTAAGACTCCCACGTATGCTTTCAGTAATTGATAGTTAGCATTTCACTGACACATAGAGAGACGATTTGGCAACACAACATTATGCTCGCTACAAAGTCGGAAGGTGGAGTAGCTATGCTCTGTCCACTTTCAGCCAAAATGTTCTTTTCTAGGAAATCACACAATACTAAAAAAACACCATCTTCCAGGGCATCAGTTTACCACATAGGAAATATTTAACAGCAATATAATGGAAAGATTTGATCCCACCTGTAACGAATCGCAGTCTTAACGGGCCACAGACGTAACGGTAAGTTCAACTTAATGTCTTGACAACTTATCATTGTGACAACTTCGCACGCAACTTACTACTTGCGTTAATTTAGTGGGATGCTTCATATAACCGCTGGGACAATTCCACGGGTTCTACTTTAGTTTGGGGATGATTCGACAGAAGCAGAACTTTACACCTCAGTATCCAATGCCTGGCTTGTACGATTCGTCTGTGAGGAGAATATCCCTGCTTCT
>LYUA01000581.1:287926-303313 GCA_002093875.1 Calopteryx splendens | reverse complement strand
GAACTTTTCCTCCAGTCTATTCGCCTGGAAAACCTGAGATCCTTCATCATCATGGGATAATCTCTACATGAATTCAGATTATAGCATTAATTATTTCAACACATTACACCATGAAATTTTCAAAATTTTCTATTCTATCGTAATATGATTCATCACGAAAAGCATAAACAAACGCTCTCATGGCATTTGGAGATTCTAATGAATCATTTACAGTCATTGGCGATCAGGGGCCCACAAGAGTACTGGGGAAAAATAATGGGTTTGCATATGTTAAATCCCCAGACCGTCTGGATTAAGCCTAATTCAGTCTACCTACTGCCCAATATCAACTGGATTAACAAGTGTTTATTGTATTTTTATAAATTAACTACTTAGAAAATTGATGATTTGAATTTTCTTTCATTTTAGGAACAAGCCTACTCTAAGGCACTTATTGGAATATGATACATTTAAAAAAAATTATAATTCATCAAATGGACATTGGAACTAAATACTATAACTTCACTTGAGTCATCTACAAAATGAAGATTAAAAATTGTTATGGCATCAGGTCTGATATGATAAAACTTGCATAATCACAAGAAACACGATAGCAGTATTCCATTTATTAAATTATTTTTTTAATGTAATACAAAATTTTTTAATTAATACTTTAAATAAATCACTTGAAAATATTATAATTCATCAAAACTAGTTGCAATAATACATTAAACATTAGATGAAAAATCACATGAATGTGTCTTGCCATTAGAATTATGAAAACAAGTCTTCCTCACCTTAACACAAAGGTTACAGTCAATGACATTGAGTCCCACTAGGAGTCCAACAATTACGATGGCTTCATCACTCATCAGCAGGGCTTCTGGTTCATAGTAATCACTGAGAACATCTTCTTTATGATCTACTAAAACTTTCAAATAATCAGCCAACTTCTTTTGCATTAGGGCTAAGCGTAACCATGCTCTAGCCCTTCCCATGTGCGTGCTTAAAAATAAAATAGAGAGGAATAAATTAAAATGCTTGTCCCATCTGGACGAAATTACTCCCAACAATCATATTCCAATGTGTTAAATTCTGTGAATAAATAAATAAGCCTTTTTTCTCTCTTGAAGTTGATATCCCTCCGCATGTAATAAAATTTATTTGTATTAGATGCAATATCTCACTTTTTTCTTTCCTATGTGCAACAAATCCAGTAAATAACACAGGTTTGGCATTACATTTTGGCACATAGGCCACAAGAGTGTAGATATATATGAAACCCTGTAAAAGTATTTTTCATCAAGCTTGCATATTGTGACATCTTTACTGGCTGAATGAGTGAGCATGATTTCCTCACTGCTGCTACCACCCAAACTGACCCGAACCACCCAAACTAATCCTCATTCCTAAGCCCATTAACTACAGTAATCCACCCAAAGATTGGTTTGATAAATGAAGATGGATCTCTCCTAATACCAAGCCCTACAACATGTGAAATTCACACATCAGGGTGGGGTGTCTAATTTCTTTACCTATGTCACCTGCAGTTTCACAGGAAGAATTGGTGCCCAAAAATAATAGAGCTTGGGTGAAGTTGAAGGTACCCAAAGGCATCACCCAGAATTAAACCCGGGCCCTTCAGTCAGTGGCTTAGCACTCTACCTACTAGATTATCATACCCCTTAAAGCCATTAAATCTCCCAAAATATCTGCCACTTTTATAAGAAGTTTATATTCAATTTGATTTGAGAGATAAAGAGTAATAGGACAAATAAAAAGTTTTAATGCTACATGATTTGTAAAAAGGAAATCTTGATAAAAACTTCCAATCAACCATAGTTGAACTATAACAAACATTGAATACACACTTTCCATCAGCATTCAAGGACCTAACTTGGTGGAATACAGTAAGGAACCATTCAACAGATAAGTAACCTCTATTATACATGGTTAACATACATTCTTATTCTCAAATGTGGAAACTCTTTGCTTACTTTGCTACACTGAGTTTTGAGAAGGTCCACAGCACCAACGAGCTTTCTTTGCAAGACTGAAAACTCAACAAATATATAATGTTAGATATATAGTTCAAGGGATTACTAATTAAATATTTATAGAAAGCTCACATCCCAAAATGATTAATAATAGACCACTATGCCCATCCAATGCCTTGAAGTAACCGCATTCTTTGTTGGAATGCATTACAATAGAAAATATAAAAAAAAACTCTGTTGTAATAGAGGGGGGATACAGCACTAAAGCATCCGATGCCATGCAGTGACAGGAGTGACATCTTCTATAGGATCTCCTTCCTTTTCCCAACTGCTGTTTGCCAGATGCAAAAATAAATATTACTTATATCCGGAAAATTCACTTACAATCGTCTGGATTGATATTAACCAGAGAGGAAATCCAAATATAGATATTGCATTGACCAATGCTAATAGGCAACAAGAGGAGGATTTCCATGGCTAAGTTTAACCAAAGTTTTACTGGAACTAGGCTTCTATTCTGAAATAAGCTTACCTTTAGCAACCTAGATGTTCCATAAATTAAGGGAAATTTTCCCTGAAAACCTAGAGGGAAATTTGACACTACAATGTATTGAGTCTAATTAAAATTGCTTGGTAATCGAAATTAAGTTCAGCAAGAAATGTGGTTCAATGAGAAAACTGGTTCTTAAGATAATATCTCTAGGTCACATTCACTTACTTAATCTATGGAACAGCTGGATGGAGCTTGTTGGCTAATAGTTCTAGGATGGTGTAAAATCCAAAGCGACAGAATGTTGGCTTTAGATTTCACACCTTTCCAGAAATATGGAACTGCTTTATATAATTAGTTAAAATTTTGAATTACCTCACAGTCGGAAGATCACGCACACTTGCTGTGATATCTTGTGCTTCTGCAGCATGTTTTTCAACCATTTGCAGGATATCCCATAGTTCTTTCTTTGGTCCCAAAATACCCTGAAAATTGATCACCAACATAAGAAAGCAGGAAAATTATGGACCATAGCACATGGAAAACAACCAATTAAAATGTTCTGTCAAACTTGATTACACCAATTTTGGGAATGTTTCGCAAAGATAAAATTTAATTTACATCTCTTCTAAAAGTAATTGCAACTGTAATCTAGAACATTCTAAACCATATGCACCCTGGAAAGTAGATGCCATAAGTGCCAGAGCAGATCCATTTTCATTAGAAGGTTCTACATGAGTAAACAATAAGGACTAGTAAAGTGCCTTATAGCTTCGACAAATGGGCCCCTGATGTCAGTCAGCTAGCAGCAAACTCAAACTCCTACCCTTACATCAATATCTACACTCTTTATGTCCCTTTTATTGCAATGAAATCTGTCCTAAGTTAACCCTGTGATAAGCAGAAACCTCTCATAGCCAGAAAACAGTTTTGGAACCAGTATGCCCTGCATTTTAAGGAAACTACATAAAATGGAAACCCAATTGATTTCCTTATGCATAGACCTTTGTTAATCAGAATCCCAAGATGACATTTGTCAACCATTTCTGCAAATGAACCATAGCTATGAGTCTTTTTTTACACTCATCCCAACTTTCACTTTCCAATGGAGGGTACCTCCTCCTGTTTTTCCTAATATTTTTGTCTTCTATCTCATTAGACAAGAATATGCACTATTCCCTAACACAAATCAAGAACGGACACCACCAGCTGAATCAATGACAGGCTACTCAAGTTGTCAGGCTCATTTTTCATTACATCCAGGTATGTGTTCACTTGCACAGCCCATTAGTTATTGGCTGGTCAGCAAATTCTCATGTTAGCTGCTTGTCTGTGAAGATCACGGTCATAGAGTTTTCGTATTTTACCTGATAAGATAACAAATATATGCTTTTCAGCTGAATTGTTTAATCTCAATAATACATAAATACTTCATATATATTCATAAATAATTCATTGATTAACACGAATTTTTTTACATCATCAGTAAGAAATCTCAATCGGGCATGATAGGAAGTAATGCAGGTGCTGAACACTTAACAGCTTTTTAAAAAAGCTTTCCATTTGCAATTAATTCAAAGTAGTGGTCGGAAACGCAAAGGTAAACAGGACAAACCAGACAGTAAATCAGAAGTAAACCCAGCACCAAAAGGTGACAGAAACAAATGATCAAATAGGGAATTTTAATCAATTTAAAAGATTTGGCTGATTGTAGCCTACACAAAGGAAATTATGCATTATCATTTTGAGTGAGGCAATTGGAAATGTTGAAAGTTGTATATTATGGGAAAATGAAAGAGAAACAAAAATAACAAAATATGTGCATGTAATGTGCATAAATATTGATATTACTTAAAATTTATGAGATATTATGTTTAATATGACCATGTAATAATGGTGCCACCCCCAACCACTAATAGCTGACCCTGCATTAAGTGGAAAACTGGTCATATCCAGAAAAATGTTGTAGTCCCCTCAGGTTACATTCAAGACAAATTTCAATGTATTCACCATCCTGTTCAGGACCCATAATGCTGTAATGGTATAATTTTTGAAATAAGAACTGTAGACATTTTTAACTTGTCTAAATGGCTGCTTATATCATTATAGAAAATTAATATACTGCTATTTCTTACTTTTGTAAAAAAAATCATTCCAGATGTATCAAACCAGATGCATTATAAAAGAGTTTCTTCTACAATAGAAAGTACTTCTAAGGGAACATGAAAAACTAATTGAGAAAGTTATTAAATCATACAAAGATATATGTATACCTTTTGCTAAGGAATAAAGCATTAATCACGAATACACTAAATTAAATTCCTTCTTTGGGAGCATATAGGATTGTGTTTTCATTCAACATTTCATATCTAATTGAAGTGATTTTAATTAATTTTGAATTATAATATCAATTAGATTTTCCTGAGTATTCATTCAAATATATAACCCAAAGGATATTTGTTTTATGCTGCGATACACTGAAAAATCTAAAAAAAAAATATTTTTAGAAACTATATGAGAGGCTGAGTACCATACAAACTCCAAAGATGGCAGCAGTGAGCAGTATGGTAAGCAAAATTTTTAATAATAGACCATCTTTAATGTTATTATGAAAAGCACAAGAACAGACTTGATTTCTTCAAAACAACGCAACCGTTTAATTACTGAAAGCCATTTTCATTTTGCAAATTACACATTAATACTAATTAAATATATGCTTAATAATTTATATTCCTAAAACCTCTGAATGGTTGGGCCATATAATGGAAAACCCTTGGAAGATCTAAACCTCTGCATATGATATCCACTTTGATTTTATACATAAATTACTATAATTGTGCATAACAATGTTTCCCACCCAATTGTATGTGGTACACAAGCTTTTCCATATTTTTTATTAACCTATCATATGCTCTACACCCACACTGAACTACCAATACAGAGTGGAAAACCCAGTATAGGTTAAATCCATGCATCATTTCTTTAGTCACATGATTATACTTGATCCATTACCAATAAAAATATACATGTTCTGAAGTCTATCACTGATTTTAAACTGGAAGCTACAAGCTGAATATCTTATAATTGCAACTCTTGAGATTAGTATTATTCTTACCTTTTTGGGTTTTAGTCCATGCCTCAACACATGCTCCAGTACAATAAAGAAATGCTGCAGGGGCATGTGGTCAGAGTCCAGCATTCGGCCATACTTGAGGGAGGTTTCAATTAACTCTTTCACGACAAGCTTTGATATGTTCACTAAATTGCTCCTTTCAATGACTGCTGGATCCCGAGCTGTAACACGAGAGAAAGAAAAGTGATATGCCATTTGTCTTCACACAAAAAAAAATAAATGAGCACCTTAGTGAGGAAAATATAAAGCCTGGTCATGATTACCGAGGAGTGAGATTGGGGGCTCATCTGGGGAATGAGGGGAACAGGCTATTGGCTGACGATACTGCCCTGGCATGGTGAACTCCACATCCTGGAGTTCCTTCAAACAAAGCCACTCCCCATCAACAGAGACACGGAAATTACATAAATAGATGGTATCTTGTGCACCAGCAGTCATGTCCTGGTCATACATGATGATATTACTTTCCTTATTCAGTAACTGTTATTGTAGATTAAATATCTGAGCATCAGCTCAAAATCTCAATTAAGTATAAATCCCAGTTGGCAATCCCAGAAATCTCCAATTTTTCAAGAATAATGAGTATGTATACACTGATGAACAGCCTGCAAGTAATTTAATGCCAAGTTGAAAAGGAGTTTCTTCATTCAAAGAAGTAAAGGAATGAAATTGAAAGTCCCAAAAATCATTCTAGATGAGAGCACCAGAAGCATATACTTTCACTTGCGTTCCGCCAAGCTTGAAGCAATTGAATAGGTATTTCCAAAATACTGAAGAGCTTTTCAAACACAATTCTAATGATCAACCATAACACACAAAAGTCGTTCTCCAAAACATTTGACACAAAATCTCTACTTTTTTAAGCAGACTAGTCACTCCATAATGATGCAAGCAATCAGAAGAAACTATGATCTTTCAAAATGTCCAGTATCATACCAAATCCCATTGCTGGTAAATGTCAACAGTTGGAACTGGACTGTTTAACTGCAGGTGGATATATAAGGTTGTCACTCAAAGTAACTTCTACATGATTGCTTCCAGTTGTATTTACAAAACTTCTCCAAATAAATTGGCTAAAGGATTAGGTCATCTAATGTTTCAATATTTCCCCATTGTTAGAGATGGAATATTCAACTGTTCAGTACTTCAAATAAAGTATCACCACACTGTGCAGGCAACATGGCTGTGCTCAACCTACAGACCAGACTATTGATTTTTGAGAAAGGCAGCTAGAGGGCAGCACCAGCTAAAATCAATAAGGACCTGCCTCAACAGGCACACCACAATGTGGACTATTTCAAAACTAAAAAAAACAAAAATGGGAAACTAAAACAAAACTATGTGATTTAATCTTCCCTTACCACAGAATTAAGGACTTAAACCTTTCCTTTTTTTTACATCATGGAATCTTTTAAAACAAGTGCTTGCTAATGTAATAAAGAATATTCATTATGGGTTTTATTAAATTACTGAAACCATTTAATACATAAAATCAGTGCCATATCATAAATTGACAAGAATACACATTAAACACTCCATACTCTCTTGTCACACATTTTTCACTCAGATTCATTCGCATAATTTAGGGTAAATTATAATTCATATTGGTAGGAATAATGTGCCAAAACAAACAGTGCATTACCTACCAAGTTATATTTTTCAAGAATTTCTATTTCACCTGCCATTAAGCTTTAACAATACTGTGAATATTACTTTGAGTGAATCATTCTATTATAATCATATGATAATCACTCAGTATTAAATGATGAATGATAAATGAAATATATTAGGAAAAATATGCTTGATTATCCCAATTTTTAAATGAGATTATTTTTGTCATGATTCTGAAAGTGAATATACTTCGAAGCCAGAGAGGCCTCACAGTACTAATGCATCAAATTCTTAAAAAGGAATGCAAAATATAAAATAATTTGGCATTTAGTACCACCTAATAAGCTACTACATACATCACAAGAAAATAAAACTCCCTCCTATACGTGTGACATGAAGAAACTCAAGAACATAATCCTGCTTTGTATACAGATAACAATGGCAAACTTAAATTTCAAATATTTAATCTCATCCATCTTTTCTTCTCCTTCAGAGCACTGCAGTATTCTCAAAGGCTTAATCTGCAATGCCTCACAAAAAAGAGAGAGGAAAGTTGAATGAATCTATTAAGTAACAAGGCTGGCCCATGGGTGGACACTGTCAAGCAAATAAAATTTGATTTCAACTCAGCAATTTCATAAAACCTCTTAAGCTATTCTTCTAATTTAAAAATATAAAAATGTATTATGAATCCAATGCTTGCAAATTTAATCATTATAACAAGTCAGCTGAGAAGCATTTGCCCCTGGCGATTAGGTGACCAGCTAAGCAAGGCATATACATGTCTAAGGGTGCATCTCATAGCAGTGTCAAATCTGGCCACAAATTGAATGAGGACCACACCTTCAACTGACTGGTTACAGTGACCTAACTTCAAACCATTTCTATAAGTCACCTAAATTGCAGCTGGTCTCCCACATCCTTTACATTATGTTCCAATTCCCTGATCACCCTCATCTTTTAGCATGCCTATTCCATTATGTGACACAGTTTTTACAAATGAAACTTTTAACACTGATCTCATCTCACAAACAACATCTCGCGGTAACAAAATGAAAAATCTACCAATAATTTGATATGACTTCCAAAGCACCACAGCATAGGTGTGGATACCCTAAACTATCAAAACCCATCAAGGGTACCCCAATAACATGTGAAATTCACGCATTCAAGTTAGGTCAGCTTCTTTTCCTCCCCTGCCAGCAGTTTCTCACAATGTTTTGGCATCCAGAAAACATACCGCTTGGGACTAAATCTGAATACATATGTCCAGAGGCTTTACCCACGTTTGAACATGGGACCCTCCAGAAAGTAACCAAATTCTCAGCCATAAGGCTACCATGCCACCTCGATTAGAGTTAAATGTAACAAAAACATTTTCCTATAAAAACTTCATCTAGGAATAAAAACTGAGCAAATAAAAAGGCAAAAAATGTCTATCAATGATACATCACCTAATCAACATTTTTCTTCTTGGTATTTCTGTCAAGCCTTCCTAGTCAGCTTTCAATTATCTCCCCACCTTCTTTAGTCTTTAAAGTCAATTTTAGTTACTGAACTTACAATTTCTAGTAGCCAGACAATTGAGAATGACATGACTTTTTATATAATCTATGTATACTGAACAGATGAAGGCATCTCACTTAATGTAATATTTAAAGCATAATAATCACCAGCACTTGAATGGTAATTCACCTCCAAAAATCAATTGTACTTTTTGAAAAGCATTTTCCTCTTTGTAATTATATATCATTTGCAATATGTATTAATGTATACAAAGACAGTGTATAGCCAAGGGGGTGGAGGCTGATTAGGCTATAGACCCCTGAAATTTTACTCCCACAAAAATATCTATTTAACTTTAGTATTATAGGTAATTTCATGCAAAGTGAAATTCTCATTAGTACTTCAAAAAAATATATGAATAATAAATATACCAATACAGTTCTTGGATGGAAGAGTTAAATTCTTCACATAATGATGGCAACAAAGAGCCCCCCAACTACTATGTAGGTAATTTCTAATAAAAGGTTGCGCATTATGTCACGAACTCATAATGCTGTTCATATTCCATAACTCAATTTTCCTTTGATTTCTAAATCATCCATCCCTGCTGCTTCCTCATTAAGATCCTATGTTCTGCATCTGGTAACACAACTCAATGACAGAATTCAGCTGTTTAAGTTACAACCACCTAACTGAATCAACTCTACAAAGTGGTTTGCCTCATTAATGGTGAGCTGCATGTTCACATTTCCTTTGGCTAAATATATCATTTTAAAAAAAACAACTTTTAATTCATCATCGAGTGTTCTGATGGGCATTGAGCAGATGTGGAAAATTAATGAAAATTGAGCCAGGTTTCAACTTAAAGGAAATAATTCCACCACATGTACTGACTAGACATGTCAATTATTTCAACTTAAACTCAATACTAAAAAAAGTTATGGAATCCTTATTCAGCAGTGCATTTTAAGCTGAGTCCCAGGCAGAGAAAACAATGCAGCAGACAAATTCACATATCTAGTCTTAGCTAAGGGGTTTAATTAGCTAAAACACCTTACAAAAAATGCACAACCACCTTAATCCATCACTCTCTTTGCTTTCCAAAGTCTACGCCAGGGAAAAAAATTTTGTAAAATCTCCCAACAATGGAATTCAAGGGTTATGAATAAAACTAAGTACCAACACATGTAGTGACAACCGAAGCTGGAACATAAAATTTAAATTCAAATAAACAAATTTTCCTAACATTTCTATGACTTCCTAAGACATCATGGTTTTGACAGTCAAAGAGTCACCATCCAAGCTTCCTTATGGCTACTTCTGTTTTACATTAAGCTATATTTTGATATCAGTATCAATTTTCAAGCTCAACAAGAACCATTTCAACAAAGTCAGAGGCATTTGCAGAGGGATGTAAAACAAAGGCCAAATTTATGAAATATGTTCCCTTAAAGCAATTTTTTAAGCATGCACAATCTAGTTTTTTATTTGAGTAACTGCTCTTGAGTGATTCAATAATTTCATGGAAGTCTATAAGATTTCCTCAAGTTCCAGGATATGTTATCACCATGACTCAGTCTTACAATAACTCTTTTTATACTGCCAGCATTGTATTGCACTGTTTCCAAGAAACTGAGGGAAATACCACTACAGTAACTTTAATGGAATCACCCACTGGTATGCATACAAATGTGGGAATTTCACAGTGTATAACTCTTTCCCCTGTACAGTGTTAGAGGCTGCCTCAATAGCTTATATGACTATACCACTCGGCTGGAAATGGAGGGATCAGAGTTTGAATCCAGGTCCACGTGAATGATTTTTACACTGAAATTCTCAATTTGTACTCTACAGCTCTTTTTATTCCATCCCATATGACTCTCAGAAAATAAATAACAGAAATCATGTGAATTTAAAAAAAGGTGTAAGATCAGACAGGATGGTTATAAAATATTAACATAAATACCAATTAGGGTAACACAAACTCATAGTATGCAATCATATTAATTAGCAAGTAAAGAATGCTTTGAAATTGAAACTCCATTCACAATATGACAACTATTTGATAAATTGCATACACATTTTTAAAAACACACACAACACAAGCAAATGCAGTAAGAAAATATGTGCTATGGTTACTAATACCATCTGATTTCATCCACTTGCAAAACATCTGAACCTGAATCAACACTAATTTCAAAGAAACTGCGGAAAATGCCACAACAGTACCTTTTCTCAGAGTTACCCACTTCTGTTTATACATATGTGAAAAATTCACAATGTAAAAATCATTCGCCTGAACTGGGACCCGAACCCGGATCCCTCGATTTCCAGCCGAGTGCTTTAGCCAGTTAGCTACCCAGGCATCCTCCTACACTGTAAATTTCTGAGAGCTTTAAATGCAACATGATGTTCTTACGAAATACCGTACATACAATGTCATGAAGTATTCGTCGTCGTGCGCATAGTGCACTATAAAGTGTACCCGCAATATTTGCATCAATATATGTATATTATCTTCATCTGTTTTCATTTAATTCCTTCCAGTTGTGTTTCTACCCATTCAAACCAGAAAAGTTGACACAAAACTGGCAAAACTGTAATTTATACATTCATTATTAAACATAATAGGGTAATAAAACATCATTTTCATTCATTTAAAAAACATAGTAGAGAGCCTAAAGGCTGGTTTGATGGGCGAGAGTAAAGCTGGCCTCTTACTAGGCTCTATGGCATTTAAAATTCACCCGTCAGGGTTGGGAGGCATACCCATTTCTTCTGCCACCTGCAGTTTTGCAGAAATTTCTGGGGTCCAGAAAACCACACAGCTTGAGTTTGAACTGGGAGTGCTAAAAAGCATCACTTGGACCCTTTCAGTCTTTATCCAAACACTCTGTCGACTAGACTACCACATTGCCTTATATTTATTACAACAATATATTGGGAGAATTCAAATGACCCAAATAACAGACAAGAGAAAAAAACAGTTGACAAAAAGAGATCAGCCAAGAATCAACATCAATTGTTTTGAATACATATTTATTCCTGGTTTCCAAGAGTTATTTGAGTTTGTTACATTTCATGGAAACTAAAGTGATCCCATCAGACAATTTCAATAGTGAAAAAAGTAAATATAACTGTGACAAAACAATTTGTCAAAAAAATGTATGCATTACATAGTGTACCATCAGCCAGCATAAATAAAACCAGCATTTTAATGCCAAATAATTCTTTAAGTCAAATTCCAAACATTTTAAAGCTCAAATGCAGAAAAAATATGCCTAACAGAGATATTTACACAACTTTCACAGGGCACATAAATATGCAAAGAAATAAAAGAGCAGAAGACATTTGGAAAAAGAGCATTTGGAATATAATAATCTTTGGGTGGGCAGGAGAAGTGGAAATGAACACTAAAATTCTCCAGGGATTCATTCATCAAACAAAGTACTGAAGGTAGCAGAGTAAGCAAAAGATGTTTTGGTAAGTTTAGCAAAAAATTGAAATTGCAGACACTCAAACTTATCTAATCTAAAATATTAAATTTTAATCTTCTAAAACAACTCAGAGAATTTCTTATCACATGCACATGAATATTACAGAATCAAAACACCTCTTTGTTGGAAACTTCAGGGTAAATTCATTAGCATAACCTCGACTGCTTAGCATTTCATTACCTAAGTATTCACAATGGCATGTCATGTGCATACACTGAATTAGTTAATAAAAATGTTGATAATAATAATAATTAGTTAATAATGAGAAAATTCATGCTATTCACATTGCAAGTCATGAATTTAAACATGGGTTAAAGAAAGCAAGATCACTTGATGGACAGTGCAACAAATAAATTATATTGTGCCAAAATTTGGGCAAAAAACGTTATTAGGTGCTTACACCTCTTCAAAACTACAATTTTTTCTAAGTTTCTACGTAGAACGACAAAAATATATTTTTTAATGAAATAAACATTTCTCTCTACATTGCACATGCTCCATCCATTTTAAAATCATTTTCCCGAATATTTAGGGGAAATCAAGCTGTTCAGAGGGAAGGTGGACACAATTCATTTTGCATAATGGAATTTACAAAAGTGTTTCATTACAACACCAGAAAATACAACTGTAGAGCTCAGGAATAGGCGGGGTTTTGAGGGAGACAAAGAAAACTAAAAAAAACCTATCAGCACATAGTAACGAGCCAAAAATGCCAACTACCACTAAGATGTCAACAATATACTAAAATCAAGAATTTCAGCATCAAATAGCTGCTAAATTAGCCAATATCATTCCAACAGGAGCACAATTTAAGTTAGAATCACAACAGAAAAAAATAAAAAACATTTGGACGATTATTACCCTTAAAATGTTCATAATTATTGAAAGAAAGTTAGTTATACATTACGATAAATGCCATCGTAAACAAATTCACAAAATTTCTCGGTTCAAGCATATATCCTCTTTGCAGCATTAATAATAATAAATATAGAATAAAAATGAAAATATAATCGTAGAAGACATTAGGGTAATGTCGGCAAGAAATATTTTTTAAAACTATTTCTTACATTTCCTCTGGATCCTCTGCTCAATACTCCAACCTCTCGAAAGTAGGAGGAAAGGCCATCTGTCTTCTCTGAGCATTGACACATTTGATGGGGAAGGAGATACACTTTTAGTAGCAGAAGAATGGAAGGACTCTACTAACGAGGCGTTTTCAGAAGGAGTTAATGACAAACCATCATCACAAGAAACCGCCATATTTTATTGTTTTTTCTTTCTTGTAAGATAACACGTCTAAGGAACAATAACGCATTTCCTTCACAGTAATGTTTATGCAACATTTATTAGGCCCATTTAAACTAAATGTTGTACACATTAATATTAACTTGTCATTACAATGGCCATTGAGCTTTCTGGTCAATCGCGCTTAGGAGTCGTCATTTGTTCACAGGTGTCCCGAATTCAATCAAACCAATCAAACCCATCAAACCCAATAGATGAATATAGCCCGTGGTGTAAAGCCGTGTAGCGTAACATAAAGGATGACGCATACAAGATATGCTTACGAGTATCTACTTATAAAATAGTGCACATATTTGATCAGTATCTAAAATATAAACTCTTAAGTACAACTTGCTTATTGACACACAGAATAACCTAATTTTTGTTAACATAAATCTATATAAATAAGTAACATATAAGTTAATAACAATTTTTAATATATATATATGTAAAGGTTCATAGTTATGTACCTACCATTCATGTCAGTTCCATTTAGTGCAGGCATAGTAAAAAATCCTCAATTTAGGTTAATTCAAGAAGTATACAACTTTGACTAATTACTTTCATATTACCCTATTCTTGCATAATTATTTAGTCTCCATCATTTTCATTCATTACTTTATACATGTTCTTCTGTTCTTGAGACATCTAATATCACTCATCTTGAGAGACTATTTGACCACACTCACTCATAACTTCCTTGGACTACCCCTTCCTCTCAAAATATTTACTTTTCTCTCAATTATCTGTTCAGGGATGTAACCCTCTGGCTGTGGGAGATGTATTTCTACTTACGTTAAGATAGCTGCAAGCAAAACCTTCTTCATTTGACCATTTCTTGATTATCTTTCCCCCTACAGATTTTATGGTTGTCCACTCCACTCTAAGGGGATGCTCTGAGGATCCATGCCAGCCCAACCCTCGCAGTAGGGAGTGCCACTTGCTGTTTCCCTCTCTTCATGTGAGGTTTTTTATTTTTTTTTCACAATGAAAATTGTTCTGAGGAATCAGTTCATTTCTTAGGAATTGGTTTTTCTTGCAAAACCAATTCCTAAGAAATGAACTGCTGGTTTTACTTGCAGTGCTAATGTTCCTTCAATTAATCACCCTTTCTTGTTCTTCCCAAAAAAGGGAAGAAAAAGGTCATCCCGGAATTATAAGGGTCCACTTTCTTGGAAACCCTATCCAGTGCTGTGAAGAGAAATATTCCCCTTACTTTTCTTCCCCTCACTATTGTATCATAGAAAACTGGCTACCACAGCTAAAGTGTTAAATACAAGACAAACATTCATTTTTTTATATTTTCTACCTGCTACCGAAAATCTTAATGCCAGAGCTTTGACACATTTTAATATCCCCACCCATTCTAAAATCTGTTATGGCATTTTGTCAATATATACATTGTCATAAATTGTTAAAATTTTTAGCAATTTACTCTCACTATGAAATCATTATTCTCAGCCTCCATATCAAACACCACTACTTTTGTTTGGGACATATTTACCCTCTATTCCATTCTTTTTGTTTCCTGGGAGGAGCAAACCAGGGTTCCTGTAAATCTGCTGGACTTGCAACCAGCAATACCGCATTATCGGTACAAGGATGGAAGGGAAAATTTACATCTCCATTCTCCTTATCCATGCAGCATCTATATATTATACATTTGTCTATAAACATATTGAACAGTGATGGTGAAATTAGGATTTCCTGTTTCTTGCCATTATTTATTTCTAGCAAGTCACTTATATTCCCAGACACTTTAAAAATGCTCTGTGACATAAAAAAATTACAGTAATCAACACAAAGGTCGGTTTGTTAGGTGAGGACAGAGTTGACCCAGTACTAAGCCCAACGGCATGTGAAGTTCACACATTAGGGTAGGGTGGCCAG